>JAODAL010041693.1:0-35616 GCA_025379985.1 Phyllomedusa bahiana | reverse complement strand
GATGGAAAAGAGAGAAAAGCTCCTTGCAGAGGTGGTGGAGCCTTGCGGGCTGCAATGGCATGCGTGCCATGGGCGCTGCTGTGCTGTTGCTGCGGTGGCTGGGATGGACCACGACATCTGAGCTACGGTCCTCCCAGGCCACCGGATGGTGACGCTGCATGTATTGACGCAGGGCCGTGGTGCCAGCGTTAGCTCCCTGGCCACGCTTCACTTTCTGCCCACAGATTCTACATATTCCCATATTCAGCTCCTCCGGTGTCTTACCAAAGAACTGCCACACCACCAAGTATCTGATTTTACCTCCAACGCTCTGCACTGAGTGACTACTACCACCGCTGCCACGCTGAGCCCCTGTGCCGCTACTTTCTTGGACCTGCGAAGCGGGTTTTCTATCCTGTGGCCGCTTGGCTCCTGACCTCACACTGCTGCTACCCTGCTGACTCCCGGCCACACAATCCACTTGCTGGCTGTGCCACTGCCTGAACGCGCAAGCTAAACACCCTCTTTTCCTGACCATGATGAACCCCAGCTTCACCCGGCTCCCAAAGGTGCGGTGGGCCTACATCATCATCGATTTGTGTTTCATCGTCACTGCTGTCCTCATCACCGGTCTTGGTATGCAGAGGCTGACCCCTCACAACATGACCTCCCATGCCACGCGTCACATCTATACTTTGCCGCCTACTGCAAGAAACAGGGGATATTGGCCCCATTTCATCGCTGCCAAGTAGCTGCTGACTGCCCTCCTCAAATTGTTCAACCTTGCTATATAGTGGCGCTGAGCCCAGACCACATAGTAGATCTCTGGCTGAGGGAACCGAATGGGACAGAGGCGGGTTGAGGACAGGTGAGGGCCGCTGACCCCCTCCTGGGCCCATTTCCAATGAAGGGTGTGTGTCTGACGTTCCCACCGACTTCTTGGCTGGGGTTGTCGATGTCATCTGGGAGGAAGGGATGACCTAGTCAACAATCAAGAACCATTGGGGTTGTCTGAACAAACACACGGCCGCTAGTTGATACCGGCAGTTGTGGCCTAGAGTGACCCTGCTGCGGGGCGTCCCATTGCTGTGTGCTGCGACCTGGGCCTGCTCCAGGAATGTTTGTGCCACTGACCACTGCAGGTGAAGAGCCTCCACCTCTCTGTCTGACATACTGTTTGTTCTAAAAGGTACAGACACTGTTTGATGAAGATATCTGTACTGTATATGACAAATACACACCCTGTATTTGACTTCAAATGAACCCACTAACAAGCTTGGGTAACCCTTGGATGTAAATTGCGCAAAAGAAATGTGCTTCCAACAATTAACAGCTTTGTAGCGTGTTAAAACAGCATGTATTTTACGGAACAAAACAACAGAAAAAACTTGTAATTAAACCTTCGGATATGGAATTATGCTACAGCCAAAATTTCTTCTTTGGCGGTGAAAAAGAACGTTTCTTTTACTAAGTACAACTGCAGAAAAATACTTAGTTAACCCTTGGATGTAAATTGTGCAAAAGAAATGTGCTGCCAACTATTACCAGCTTTGCAGTGTGTTAAAACGGCGTGTATTTTACGGAAAAAAAACAACAGAAAAACTTGTAATTAACCTTCGGTTATGAATTATGCTACAGGCAAAATTTCTTCTTTGGCGGTGAAAAAGAACGTTTCTTTTAGTGACCCAACAACAGCAGAACAACGCAAAAATTAACCTCTGGATCTAAATTGCGCAACATGAAATAAAGGGCCAAAAATTAAGGGTATTTGGATTGTAAAGCGCTGTTTCTTTAACTGAATACAACAGGAACAGGCTTAGCTAACCTTGGATATTCAATTGTGCTCAAGAACTGAGCAGATAGCATAAAAATTTTATATGCAGCTGCATTGGACGCACACTGGACTTCAGTTCCAATACCCCACAAAATCAGAATTAGAACATAAGAGAAGCAGTCTCTGAGACATGCTGTGACATCCCCCAAAAATCGCTGTATAAAAATGAGTTCTTTAGTATGAGATATAATAAGCAGCAGCAGTGGCGGAAGCACCTTCCCTACACAGCACAGTGAGAGGAGTGTGAGGAGAGAGCATGGCGCCCGGACTTATATAGTGCGGTGACGTCACAGAATCCCACCGGTCTCTGATTGGCTTCATCTCTGCAACATGTCATGAAGGCTACGCCTTTCTTCCTCCCAGACTTCTTTGCCCCATGTAACGTCATGTGCTCGCAGCCATTTTATCAATCAAAAACAAGCTTCGTTCCCGCGAATCACCCCAAACTTCGACGTCGTTCAGAATCGAAGTTTTCCTGAAGTTCTAAACGAATTCCACTTTGTTAGAATCAATTCGCCCAACTCTAGCCAGTACATGTCTTTTACGGCCCACTGGGTGAATGTGCTTCCTGCCCAGGCACACCAACAACTTGGACAAGGAGACGCCGCTTTCTCCTCCACGTTGTCAAACTGCTGCTCCTGCGCCAAAGTCCACTTCCTCCTCCACCACCACCACCATCTCAGCCTCCACAATTAGTGCTCCATCATACAATATGTGTAGGGCATAGCGGTGTCACGCAGTTCGACACCTGGCTTGCCTCGGCAAACGAAGTCACACAGGGGAGGAACTGCTCCGCATCATCCAGCTTTCTCAGCGCCAACTGCAAATCGGAACCATGGTGACGGACAATGGGAGTAACATGGTGTCCGCGCTGCACCAAGGAGGGATGGTCCATGCGCCCTGCATGGCGCACGTGTTCGATCTGGTTGTGAAAAGGTTCCTGAGTTCTTCCACCGATCTTCAGAAGATTCTGAAAATGGCCAGGAAACTGTGCATGCACTTCATCCATTCCTACAAAGCCAGGCACACCCTCCTCGAGTTGGAGCGGCAGAACGGCCTCCCCCAACACACGCTGATATGCGATGTTTCCACCCGTTGGAATTCCAGCCTGCACATGTTGGACCGACTGTATGAACAGAGAACTGCCATTAATGAATTTTTGATGATCCTGGCGGACAGGATTACTCCCCTGTGTAACTTTGATGTCAGCCAGTGGCAGCTCATGCGTGACATCTGTCATTTGCTGAGGCCATTTGAGGAGGCCACGATATTTGTCGGTCGCCAGGACTACGGGATGAATAACGTCAATTCCACAGCTTCATGTCCTGTAACAGATGCTGAAAAATCTGTCTGGGCAGGGGACTGGAGACGTGGCGACTACATCTCGCGGCCACATGAGTCCGGTGGGGACTGAACTGGAGGAGGAGGAGGACATTTGAGCACAAGCATTGTCTGGTGAAATTAGTTGTTTTTCTACCCAGGTGACAAGAGAGGTGGAGCAGGAGCAGCTGGAGGAGGTAGATGGATTAGGAAGCGAGGCAGATACACGCAACACCGTGGCACTATACAGTGGAATGGAGGCAGGGAGTCCCCGGAGTCACTTCTGCAGTTTGGCCCCCCGCATGCTGATTTAATGGCTGTGCAGCCTAATATCATATCCACAAGGATGACTTCGGGTCTCCACCCTATTGGCCCCCCCGCTCCCCGGTCCAAAAGGGGAGCCTTTTTTCCCGTGCTAAAGGGGGAGGACAAACTCAAATACTATAGAGAAACCTCTGATCATTGGCCACGCCTATGTGCGAAATCATCCTCCTCTGACGGGTTGCCCCGGGGGGTTCTTCGTGCTCAGTACCACCCCCGCAGCTGCTGGGGTAGGTGGGGGGGGGGGGGCTGGGAGAGTACCACTCCATCCACCCCCTAAGTCGGGCGCCGTGAACTTCCTTCACCCCCAATGAGGGGGGCACCGCAGTGCAAAAGCAGTAGCAGTAGGACCTGGAGCAGACCCGAACCTCAGTGGTGGCCAACTTGGACAGCACTCTGCCACCCCATTAAAAGACCCCGCTAACTAGGGCAGCCAAACTGGATGTGGGCCGCAATTCCGATTTTGCAGTGGAAAACTGTCCTCCCGACCAGTAGGTGGCATCAGAGCCGGGGGTTTTTTTCAGTGTGGGGGGGCCATCGTTACCCCAAAGGGGAAACCCGCTTTCCGGGGGAAAAATGGGGTCATTAGAACCTATGATTTCATGCTGCTTTTTGCGGTGCCGGGGCCCTCCACCTGTGTCATTGAAACCACTGTCGACCTCATGCTGCTGCTGCTGTTGTTCTGGTGCGGTCATCTCCACACTGTGCCATTGTGCCACCTCTGACCCATGCTGTTGCTCCTGCCATCACCTCCACTCCGACTTTGGTCCCAAACTGTGGCCTACCCCCTGTTTTTGCCACCTCCGAATGTCATTTTGCCACTCCCCACCTATGCTGCTGCTGTGGGTGTCCGGCCTAAACACTCTTCATTTTGCCACGTCGACCTCATGCTCTGCTGGGTGTTTTTTTGCTGTACCTTAACACCTGTCATTGTGCCACTGTCTGACCTCAGCTGCTGCTGACTCCTGCATGACCTTCAAAACTCTGTCATTGTACCCTTGTGGCCTATCCTGTTTTTGTTTTCCTCCACATTTGTATTTGCCACTTCCCGACCTCATCTGCGGGTGTGGCCCGCTGCCGTGCCCACACACTCTGCATTCCGCCACGTCTGACCTCATTGCTGCTGTGGGTCTGCCGTGACCTAACACCTGTCATTGTGCCCTGTCCCGACCTCATCTTTATCTGTTTGCTCCCCTGCCCTCCACATTTCTGTCATTGTGCCACTCTGTGGCCTACTCCTGTTCGGCCACCTCCACAGTTTTCATTTTTGCCACTGTCTGACCTCATGCTGCTGTGTTGAGATTCTCTCCACACTGTGTCATTTTGCCCCTTTTTGGCTCCTGATGTTTGGTGCCACCCTCCAGAATTTTTCACTGTGCCACCTGTGGCCTACTCAGGCTGTCATTTAACTGTCTAATGGAACACCCTGTGGGTTTCCTAATGCTGTTTCCACCTCACCCCCTATGACGTTGCCACTATGTTTTTTTTCCCCTTCTTTTCACCTGTCAGAAGGAATGGGAAGGAAAAGGATTGTCCCGCCCAAAAGGGAGTGGATACAGAAAACAGAAACATGCAAATTCCCATTTCTGTCATCTCTGTTTTTGGATCAACTTTTGTTTGTTTTTAGCCCTTTGCAAAAAAATGATGGATTTTTGACCGATTGAAACGGACACTGACGGATGAAAGGAAGGGCAAAATGATCAAGACGTCAACGCAAAATTACTGCCGACCCCCCCCACTCATTCGGGGGGCCCACAGTATCAGCGTTTAACAGAACAGGTTCCCTCATATTTTGTACGGTTTAAAAACTCGGGGCCCCATGGAGTACCCCCGCTGGACCCCATTACTGTCGGAAACCCGTGGCGGCTCCAAAACCTACTACTGTGTTCTTTGATGCTATGGTGGATTTTAGCCTCAGCTTTTTTTTTTCCCGCTGACGCGCCATTATTTATCACTGCATTCCCCCGTTTAGTTTTTTGGGCATTTTGCCCTCTTAAGTGCCCAGGGGAAAATTTAAGTGAAACTTTTAAAAACGGGCAGCAGTCAGGCGTTTTTCATCCCAAGCTCCCTCTGCATATTTAAACATGGCACAATGTTCTACAGCACCCTGCAGGCTCTGTGCAGCCTCAAAATAGCTGTTTTTTTACGCGATTCGTCCCGAAGTAATTCGGGACGAAACGTTTTTTTGTCGGAAAATTCGGCGAAGTCGGCGAACCGAATTTTTGAGAAATTCGCCCATCTCTAGTTATCATTAATAGGTGTGTCCAATTAATGTTGGCTTATTGTGTGCAGGGAAACACCCCTCTGAAAACTGGAATGGTAACACCCAGCTGACAGATTCAGTAATACATTTTTAGGAGGAATAACAGAGGAAGAGCACAGCACAGAGATATAAGAGAAGAGGCTCCAGAATTTCACAGGGAACACAAAGATTTACTAAAGACATATCAGGAATGCTCACAGGTCCTCTGTAAGTGATATGTTTATTTTTTAACACCATTTTACAATATGTGTAGAAATAATCTAGGTAAATATTTAACATTTTAAATACATTAAAGGGAACCTGTCAAGTGGTTTATCTTCCCCTTCTGAGAGCAGAATACTATAGAGGTAGAGAATGTGAGCTATGCGATACGTAGGTTTATATAATTTGGAGCAGGATTTCTGATTAAAAAGCAGAGAAAATACTGACCGAACTCCTTAATAGACAATAGGAGTCCTGCTTACCCCACCCACATACAGCGATTGACAGCTTTCCCTGTATCAGTGTGTGTACAGAGCTAACTGCCAATCACTGTATATGGGCAGAGTCAGCAATACTTTCATACTTTGCTCTGCTTTGTAATGCAGAAATTAAGCATCAAATTAATTAAGTCATAATAGCCAAACCTCCTGGATAGTGAGTTATAGTGAGGGGGGATAAAGGGTGGAGGAGGGGTTATAGGGAGAGTGATTAATGTGGGGTAGGAGAGGTTTAGTGTGTGGGAGGGGGTAGAGTGGTGAGGGGGAGGTCTGATTTAGAGAGGGGTGAGAGGGAGGGGTTAAGAGTGGGGTGGGGGAAGTTTTTTTTTTAGAGTGGAGAGACAGGGAGGGGGCTTTAGAGTGGGAGATGAGAGGGGGTTAAGAGTGGTGGGGGTCAGAGTGGTGAGGGTGGGAAGGTAGAGGTGGTGATGGAGTAATGGGCACACAGTCTTCCTATCTTAGATGGAAGGAAAAGATAAAAAGACTGTGTGCCACCTGTAGGAGATGGGACATCACCCAACTTTCCTGGATGTTGGATACACTATCGAGCACCCAGAAAAGCTGGGTAATGCCTCAACCCCACAAGGGGCATCGAGCTTTCCCATGATAGGAAACCTGGATGCCATGAGAGGGGGATTAGGTAATCACCCAGCTTTCATGCATTTGCAATAGAATATCCAGTGGTCAGGAACATTGGGTGGCCACCTTCTCCACATAAGTTTCCTGGATGCTGGTTAGGGTTTAAAGCCTATGTATTTGTGTAATGTTTCTGTTTATTTTTATATAACCCTATTTGATTACTTCAGATTCGGTGGACTACGTCAGATTAACCGTGGATCTATTTATTTAAGAAAATGGTCAATGAGGGCTGGTTTTGGGGTGTGTTTATTTAAATAAAAGTTTCTTTTGCATTTTTTCCCCATTTATTTCCAGTATAAGTTATGGAGTTTCTGACAGATGCCTCTCCATTACGATTGCTTGGGCTTGGTGTCAGCCAGCTGTGTTTTCCGTCACACCAAGGCTGACACTAGCCCAGTGTCACTTTTACCCTAGTACTCAATGCACCTGGGGTACTCAAGACCCAGGTTACCATAAGAAGCGGACCCTCTGATGTGATGGTCTACTTATGGGGTGGCTGCGTGCTGGGATTTTTAGAATGGGAAAGAACCAGTTTCTATTGACCCTCCCATTCTGATTTTGATGTCTATTTTACCTTGGCTGGTTATAGAGAATAGGGGTAACCCCACATTGTTTTTTTTTCCGAAAATTATTTATTTATTGAGAATCTAAATATAGGCATCCATTGTAATAGTAGTTACCTTTTTTTGGTCTCTCGATAAGTAAATGATTTTTGAATAAAATAAAGAATGTGGGGTCCCCCATTTTTCTATGACAAGCCAAGGTAAAACTTGCAGCTACAGTCTGATATTATCAGAATGGAAAGGTCCATGAATACTGGTCCTTTCCCACTCTTAAAATAACAGCTCGCAACCTCCCCAGAAGTAGACCTTCACATTAGAGGGTCCACTTCTGATGATAACCTAGCTATTCTCAATACCCCTGGTGCATTGGGTGGGGTAATAGTGACCTGGGGTTAATGTCAGCCTTGGTGTGACAAAACCAGTGCTGATTGACACCAACCCCAAGTCATAGCTGGAGATGCATCTGTAAGATCCTCATTACTAACACTGGAAATGGGGGGAATGGACACAAAATGCACAAAAAGAACCTTTTATTTAAATAAACACTCCCCAACATCACCAATTGTTAACCATTTTATTAAAATAATCAATCCAACACTGGTCCAACATAGTTCAAAGTGGAAACCTGTTTAAAAATAAAAACATGACATAAACCGTGATAGTACTAGACTCCATCTCCTTCACTCCCTGAAGATCATGCCTACAGATGATCTTCTGGGGTTACAGGGTACAGAGTTCAAGCTGCACAATATGATTCTGGGAGGTAAAGGCAGTCACAGCACAATCCACAGGGGTTAGCTCTCTGTCTCTCCAAGGAGATTGTAAGATTTTAGGTAGGTAAATTGGCCCTAGGTAGGCAGTAATTAGGCCCCAGGTAGGTATGTAGGCCACAGATGGGTAGATAGGTCCCAGTTAGGTAGGTAGGCTACAGGTAGGTAGGTAGATTGACCCTAGGTAGGCAGTAGTTCGGCCCCAGTTAAATAGGCAGCCTCCAGCTAGGTAGATAGGCAGGACCCAGGTAGATAGGCTCATTTAGGTAGGCCACAGGTAGCTAGGTAGACAGGCTGTAGATGTCCCCAGGTAGGCTGTAGGTGGGCCCCAGGTAGCTAGGTAGGAAGACTTTATGTGGGCCCTAGGTAGGTAAGCTTTAGGTGGGCCCCAGGTAGCTAGGCTTTAGGTGGGCCCCAGGTAGATAGGCCTTAGGTAAGCCCCAGGTAAATAGGCTTTAGGAGGGCCCCAGAAGTTAGGCTTTAGGCCAGCTTCAGGAAGATAGGCTTTAGGTAGGCCCCAGGTAGCTAGGTTTTAGGTGAGCCCCAGGTCTATAATAATAATAATGATTATTATTATTATTATTATAATCTTTATTTATATAGCTCCAACCAATTCCACAGCACTTTAAAAATTAGAGGGTATAAGTACAGACAAAAAGACAGACATTGCACAATAAAAGCAATTTACAGATGAGACACAAGGTGTGAGGGCCCTGCTCGGACGAGCTTACATATATAGGCTTTAGGTGGGTCTCAGGTAGATAGTCTTTAGGTGGGCCTCAGGTAGATATGCTTACAGTAGGCTGGGTCCCATAAGCAAAAAAACAAAGAAAAAATAATGAACTCACCTCTCTCTCATTTCCCCGATGCGACAGGCAGCAAGGTGACTTCTCCAAGTGAAGCCCGGCGTAGGCAGCACAATGATATGATGTCATCACGCCACCCATGTTAGCACGCGCGGACGATAACTGGTAGGTTTAAGGCTTTAGGCTTATGAGTCTGAATAGCGGAGCAGAGCACTGGCGGCTAACACAGTACAGTCGCGCGAGTATCTAGGGCTTCAGCCCTCACAACCCCTGCCTCTGAAAGCTCAGGACAGAGGCCCCATGGACGTTTTGAGGCAGGGTGCACCAGGCACTCTGTGGCGGCGGGCCCCGTAGCAGATGCTATGGCTGCTACGGCAGTAGTTCTGTCCCTGTCCTCACCTACATCTATCATCCCATAACCTCCGCACCTGCATCTATCACCCTATAACCTCCCCACCTATCACCCCATGTGAAGTTTGTACAGAGATAAGCACAGGTAGGGAAGTGCTGGAAAAATTAAAATTCTAATATGTTTATGTGGTAAATTTTGCAGGAATGAGTGGTGGCCGGAAGAAGTCCTCATGACAGTCTGGACAGGATACAGAAGAAATGGGAAAGAGAACAATTCCAGTGATAGAAGATATCTCTGGTGAGTCCCTAGCTGTAACTGTACTGCAATCACTTAAACATCTGCACAGCCTGTGTACACTGGTATCTCCCACTATATGGGCATTGTATGGTGGTAGTATACAGTCTGCAGAGCCTGTGTACAATGGTAGCTACCACTATATGGGCACTGTATGGAGGTAATATACAGTCTGCAGAGTCTGTGTATACTGGTATCTATATAATCACTGTATGGTGGAAATATTGGTAGTAGTGTAATGGTTTAGGTTCATGAACAGTTTGGTGGCATCTTTCAGCTCTAATGGATGCTGAATAGGCTATATAACGTCCAGGAAAGCTGGGTGATGCCAAACTCCTCAATTAACTTTCTTCTAGAGTTGTTACACTGTTGGGTGTAGTGTGCAGGACCTTTTGTGAAGAGGGTGTGACATGATGTAAATTGGGTGTGGTCTATGCAAATTGTTGGGGTGGTGCGCATGGCAGCTTCAAGTTTCCCTGATGGCCCCTTTCAAAAGTTGACAAGTAGCATATAATAATATATACTACAAAGCTCAGCTTTTCGCCCTCTGTCATATTCTGCTATTAAATATGGCAGCATAAACCACCTGTCAGGTTATCTTTAAATTACTTATTTGACAGCGCGTTACAGCCTGTGTTATTTCCAGAACTGCCATCACAATTTTGCTGCTTGTTTGATGAAACAGTCAGCAAGTTTGTCTTCAGAAACATTTATTACAGGTATAATAGGCTCCCTTAATGCAGAAGAATTACTTTTTTCTTACTACATTGCCAGATACACTGATAACACCCCCAATAAACAAATCTTTTGAAGAAATTCTGGGCATAAACTATGCCACCAAGGAATGTTAGGAGATTTCAGCTCTAAAGCTGTGAATTCTGGATTGTAAGACATGCTATACAAGGTAAGGTTTTACAAAAAGAATGCAAACATTAGGAGATCATAGACGTTGAAAGTAAAACATATGGCTTAGATAAAGTCAATTAAAAAGTGACAGATACGAGACTGAGAGATAATTAGTTGAACTTGCTTGATTCACTGTAAAAGCAATACCTAAAGTAATCCGTTAACATAATAAAAATTAAAAAAAAAAAACTTTTTTCAGCACACCACACATTAACCCCCTTATATTCTGTCTTGAAGGTTCTATAGCATAGAGTGTTCCAAGTAATTTCCCCAAAAATATTGTTGGTAAATTTCTTAGATATGGCACCCATGCCCAATTGGCAGTGGTTTGATCGCTTTGACCATTACAACTCCTAACAATGCAACATTTTGGGCCAAATGTTTGAAAACTGTCTAGGTCTAAAACTCACTTTGTTTCCCATAGCAACCAATCAGAGTGCCTTTCTCCTTTTTCCAGAGCACTATATGAAATGAGAGGGGCACACTGATTGGCTACTATGGAAAACAAAGTGAATTTTAGACCTAGACAGTTTTAATACATGTGACCCAATTTGTCTTACCCCCAGTCTGCTTGACCCTTTTCTAGACATTTATTTGATTGGCCTTTATAGGCACTGGCCAACCGTGCAGCTCCCTGGGAAATATAGTGAAGCCAACCGGAAATAAAGTTGCACAGCGCTTCCTTAGTGCTGCCACTTCATTCCAACAACCAGCAAGAATCACAACAGTTAGACCCCTCTGAAATATGTTAGCAATAGAGATGGGCGAATTTCTAAAAAATTCGATTCGGTGACTTCGCCGAATTTCCCGACAAAAATAACTTCGTTCCGAATTACTTTGGGACGAATCACGTTAAAAAACAGCTATCTCCAGGCTGCATAGAGCCTGCAGGGTGCTGTAGAACGTTGTGCCATGCTTAAATATGCAGAGGGAGCTTGGTTTGGTCTTCAAACAATGTTGTGTTTTAGTATGACATGCACATGACTGCCGCCGCTCTTAGAATCGCTTCACTATAAAATTCCCTGGGCACTTAAGAGGGCAAAACTGACCAAAAAACTGAAGGGGGAAGCCTGATAAAGTCATGGCAGCGAGAGCTGGAAAAAAACAAGCTGAGGGCTCAGGTGGCAACATCAGTGACAGAGTGTGGAGGTGACGGCGGCAGCCACAGCAGCATGAGGTCAGAGAGTGGCACAATGACATTCTGGAGGTGGCAAAAACAGGTGTAGGCCAAAGAGTGGTACAATGACACAGTGTGGAGTTGACGGCATCAACAGCAGCAGCAGCATGAGGTCAGACAGTGGCACAATGACATTCTAGAGGTGGCAAAAAAAGGAGTAGCCCACAGAGTGGAACAATGACACAGTGTGTAGGTCATGGCAGCAGCAGCAGCAGCAGCATGAGGTCAGATAGTGGCACAATGACAAAGTGTGTAGGTCATGGCAGCAGCCACAGACGCAGCATGAGGTTAGACAGTGGCACAATGACACAGTGTGTATGTCACGGCAGCAGCAGCATGAGGTCAGACAGTGGCACAATCACATTCTGGAGGTGGCAAAAACAGGAGTAGGCCACAGAGTGGGACAATGACACAGTGTGTAGGTCACGGCAGCAGCCAACGCAGCAGCATGAGGTCAGACAGTGGCACAATGACAGAGTGTGTAGGTCACGGCAGCAGCCACAGCAGCAGCATGAGGTCAGACAGTGGCACAATGACATTCTGGAGGTGGCAAAAACAGGAGTAGGCCACAGAGTCGCACAATTACACAGTGTGTAGGTCACGGCAGCAGCAGCATGAGGTCAGACAGTAGCACAATGACATTCTGGAGGTGGCAAAACAGTAGTAGGCCACAGAGTGGAGGTGACGGCGGCAGCAGCTTGAGGTCAGACAGTGGCACAATGACATTCTGGAGGTGGCAAGAACTGGAGTAGGCCACAGAGTGGCACAATGACAGAGAGTGGAGGTGACCATGGCAGCATCATGAGGTCAGACAGTGGCACAATGACAGAGTGTGTAGGTCACGGCAGCAGCCACAGCAGCAGCATGAGGTCAGACAGTGGCACAATGACAGAGTGTGTAGGTCACGACAGCAGCCACAGCAGCAGCATGAGGTCAGACAGTGGCACAATGACAGAGTGTGTAGGTCACGGCAGCAGCCACAGCAGCAGCATGAGGTCAGACAGTGGCACAAAGACACAGTGTGTAGGTCACGGCAGCAGCAGCATGAGGTCAGGCAGTGGCACAATGACATTCTGGAGGTGGCAAAACAGTAGTAGGCCACAGAGTGGCACAATGACAGAGAGTGGAGGTCACGACAGCAGCCACAGCAGCAGCATGAGGTCAGGCAGTGGCACAATCACATTCTGGAGGTGGCAAAACAGTAGTAGGCCACAGAGTGGCACAATGACACAGTGTGGAGGGCACGGCAGCAGCAGCATGAGGTCAGGCAGTGGCACAATGACACAGTGTGTAGGTGACCACAGCAGCAACAACAGCAGCAGCAGCATGAGGTCAGAGAGTAGCACAATGACACAGTGTGGATGTCACGGCACCAGCAACAGCAGCAGCAGCATGAGGTCATAGAGTGGCACAATGACAGACTGTTGAGGTGGGTGGCAATACCAGTCCCTGGTAAAGATGGTGGTAGGCAGATGGAGAAACTGGCAGCAGATGTGTGGTATCAGGCGGGTGGCGGCATCAGAATAGTGGCTGAGGCAGGTAGATTGAACCTAGACTAACGCCTAAGGCATTGGTGTGTGGAAATCCTGGCCGATCCACGCCTGATTCATCTTGACAAAGGTCAGTCGTTCCACATTTCCCGTGGACAAGCGGGTTCTCCTTGGGGTAACGATGGCCCCCACCGCACTGAACACCCGCTCTGATGCCACACTACTGGCCGGGCAGGACAGCTTCTCCACTGCAAACTCGGCAAGTTGCGGCCACACATCCAGTTTGGCTGCCCAGTAGTCCAGCGGATCTTCTAACTGGGGTGGCAGAGTGCTGTCCATGTAGGCCACCACCTGTTGGTTCAGGGACTGCTCCAGGTCCTGCTGCTGCTGCTGCTGCTGGCGACTGCCCTCCTCACTAGGCGGGTGAAGGAAGCTGCTCATCAGTGACTCCAGACTTAGGTTGCTGCTGATGGTGCTGGTACTGCGCCTACCCCCCCCCCACACCTTCCCCCAGCTGCCTCGGCAGTAGTACGTGAGCGCTGAGGAACCCCCCGGTCAGACCTGTCAGAGGAGGGACGATGCCGCACATAGGCAGCGGCCAACTGACTACGGAGAATTTCCCTATAGTATTTGAGTTTGTACTCCTTCTCAATAGCTGGGAAAAAGGCTCCCATTTTGGACCGGTAGCGAGGGTCCAATAGGGTGGAGAGCCAGAAGTCATCCCTCTGCCGGATGCTGACTATTCGGCTGTCACTAGCCAGGCAAATAAGCATGCTGCGGGCCATCTGCACAAGTGACTCCGAGGGGCTCCCTGCCTCCATTTCCACTGTATACTGCCACGGTGCTTGGGGGTCATCTGCCTCATCTTCCTCATCTCCATCTACCTCCTCCAGCTGCTCCTGCTCCTCCTCTCTTGTGACCTGGGTAGAAAATCATGAAAAAACTTTGAGACTCTCGGTTCACATATTTTGATCAAAAGATGTTTAAGCTGCCCACGACTTTCAACGTGATCTCAAAATCGGGAAGTCCTATGCTATCTTTACCTCTCAATCGAGCCAATCTGGCCTCTCACTCCATTATTCAGAGAGAAAAAATAAAAAAAAACACCCAACCTGCAAGCTGCCCTTCTTATGCCAGCCTGTGAGAGTGGGCGGGGACAGAAACCCAAAATGGAGGCACCCCTTCCTTCCCATATAGGTTAAAATCAATGTACACCAAGTATAACGTATGTTTCTGCACACAAAAACATTTCTGAAAAAACGTATGCAAACCTGGGTGCCACTGGCAGGGCTGCGGCACACATGTAATTATACATGTACACACACAGACCGCCGCCAGCGGCACACTACTGCAAAAAGGGCAATACACTACGTGGAAATCCCTAAAGAAGCATTTATGCTATCTATCATACATGAAAAAACTTTGAGACTCTCGGTTCACATATTTTGATCAAAAGATGTTTAAGCTGCCCACGACTTTCAACGTGATCTCAAATCGGGCAGTCCTATGCTATCTTTACCTCTCAATCGAGCAATCTGGCCTCTCACTGGGTCAACCGACCTCCATTATTCAGAGAGAAAAAATAATAAAAAAAACACCCAACTGCAAGCTTCCCTTCTTATGACAGCCTGTGAGAGTGGGCGGGGACAGAAACCCAAAATGGAAGCACCCCTTCTTCCCATATTGGTTAAAATCAATGTACACCAAGTATAACGTATGTTTCTGCACACAAAAACATGATGATAGATCGAATGGTCTCAGCAAACGGCAGGTGTCACGCATGAGCTGCCACTGGCTGACATCAAAGTTACACAGGGGAGTACTCCTGTCCGCCATTAGTCATCAAAAAATCGTTAATGGCCTTTCTCTGTTCATACAGTCGGTCCAACATGTGCTGGCTGGAATTCCAACGGGTGGAAACATCACATATCAGAGTGTGTTGGTGGAGGCCGTTCTGCCGCTGCAACTCGAGGAGGGTGTTCCTGGCTTTGTACGAATGGATAAAGTGCATGCACAGTTTCCTGGCCATTTTCAGAATGTTCTGAAGATCGGTGGAAGACTTCAGGAACATTTTCACAACCAGATTGAACACGTGCGCCATGCAGGGCGCATGGACCATCCCTCCTCGGTGCAGCGCGGACACCATGTTCCTCCCATTGTCCGTCACCATGGTTCCGATTTGCAGTTGGCGCGGAGAAAGCCACACATCGATTTCTTGCTGCATGACGCGGAGCAGTTCCTCCCCTGTGTGACTTCGTTCGCCTAGGCAAGCCAGGTGTAGAACTGCGTGACACTGCTGTGCCCTACACATGTGGTATGATGGAGCAGTACTTGTGGAGGCTGAGATGGTGGTGGTGGTGGAGGAGGAGGAGGCGGACATTGGCGCAGGAGCCGCAGTTTGACAACGTGGAGGAGAAAGCGGCGTCTCCTGTCCAAGTTGTTGGTGTGCCTGGGCAGGAAGCACATTCACCCAGTGGGCCGTAAAGGACATGTACTGGCCCTGACCGTAGTTACAGCTCCAGACGTCCGCGCTGCCGTGCACCTTGGAACAAACCGATAAGCTCAAGAACTGGCCCACTTTCTGTTCTACATATTTATGAAGTGCTGGTACTGCCTTTTTGGAAAAGAAATTACGGCTTGGAACTCTCCATCTCAGCTCGGCACAACCCATCAGTTCTCAGAATCGTGCAGAGTCCACCACTTGGAAACGGAGGGACTGCAGTACCAACAACTTGGACAGGAGCACGGTATGGTTGGACGCATACTGTTGTCTCTTTGCAATCGCCTCGCTGAACGACTGCTGGCGCCATGAGTAGCGAGGAGCAGGAGCATCTGGATCGGGAGATGATGTCAAAGAGAAACAGCTACCTTCTGCAGAGGTGGTGGAGCCTTGACTGGCTGCAATGGCATGCGTGCCACTGGCTGCTGCTGCGGCGGCAGGATGGACCACCACATCTGAGCTACGTTTCTCCCAGGCCAATGGATGGTGACGCTGCATGTGTTGACGCAGGGCCGTGGTGCCAATGTTAGCTCCCTGGCCACGCTTCTCTTTCTGCCCACAGATTCTACATATACCCATATTCGGCTCCTCCGGTGTCTTAGCAAAGAACTGCCACACCGCCGAGGAGCTGATTTTATCGCCAACGCTCCGCACTGAGTGACTACTACCGCCGCTGCCTCGCTGAGCCCCTGTGCCGCTACTTTCTTGCACCTGCGAAGCGGGTTTTGTACCCCGTGGCCCCTTGGCTCCCGACCTCACACTGCTGCTACCCTGCTGACTAACGGCCACACAACCCACTTGCTGGCCGCGCCGCTGCCTGACGCGCAAGCTGGGGCCCTCTTCTCCTGACGAGTGCGGTCGGCTACATCATCATCAATTTGTGTTTCATCGTCACTGCTGTCCTCATCACCGGTCTTGGTATGCAGCGGTGTCCCTTCACAACATGACCTCCCATGCCATTCTCCACATCTATACTTTACCGCCTATTGCAAGAAGCAGGGGATATTGGCCCCATTTCTTCGCTGCCAAGTAGCTGCTGACTGCCCTCCTCAAATTGTTCATCCTCGCTATATAGTGGCGCTGAGCCCAGACCACATAGTAGATCTCTGGCTGAGGGAACCGGATGGGACAGAAGCGGGTTGAGGACAGGTGAGGGCCGCTGACCCGCTCCCGGGCCATGCCAACTAAGGGTTGTGTCTGACGTTCCCACCGACTCTTGGCTGGGGTTGTCAGATGTCATCTCGGAGGAAGTGGATGACCTAGTCAACCAATCAGGAACCCTTGGGTTGCCAGTCAGCACACGGCCGCTAGATTACACCGGCAGTTCAGGCCTCACCGAGTGACCCCCTTGGATGTAAATTGCGCAAAAGAATTGGGCAACCAAAAACTACGAGCTTTGTAGCGTGTTACAATGGCATGTTTTTTACGCTACACAACAAGAGGAAAACTTGTAATTAACCTTCGCTTATGAATTATGCTACAGGAAAAGTGTATTTTTTGGCGGTGAAAAAGACGGTTTCTTGGAGTCACCACAGCAGAAAAACAACGCTTAATTAACCCCTTGAGGTAATTTACGCAAAAGAATTGAGCAGCCACAAACTACTAGCTTTGTAGCGTGTTACAATGGCGTATTTTTTACTCTACACAACAAGAGAAAAAATTGTAATTAACCTTCGCTTGTGAATTATGCTACAGGAAAATTGTATTTTTTGGTGGGGAAAAAGACGGTTTCTTGGAGTCACCACAGCAGAAAAACAACGCTTAATTAACCCCTGGATGTAAATTGCGCAAAAGAATTGAGCAGCCACAAACTACTAGCTTTGTAGCGTGTTACAATGGCGTATTTTTTATGCTACACAACAAGAGAAAAAATTGTAATTAACCTTTGCTTGTGAATTATGCTACAGGAAAATTGTATTTTTTGGCGTTGAAAAAGGGTTTCTTGGAGTCACCACAGCAGAGAAACAACGCTTAATTAACCCCTGGATGTAAATTGCGCAAAAGAATTGAGCAGCCACAAACTACTAGCTTTGTAGCGTGTTACAATGGCGTATTTTTTATGCTACACAACAAGAGAAAAAATTGTAATTAACCTTTGCTTGTGAAATATGCTACAGGAAAAATGTATTTTTTGGCGTTGAAAAAGTCGGTTTCTTGGAGTCACCACAGCAGAAAAACAACGCTTAATTAACCCCTGGATGTAAATTGTGCAAAAGAATTGAGCAGCCAAAAATGAAGTGGTATTTGTATTGTAAAAACGCTGTTTCTTTAAATGAATACAACAGGAACTGGCTTAGATCCCCCTTGGATATTCAATGTGCTGTGAGCAGATAGCATTAAAATGTATATGCAGCTGCAGTGGATGCACACTGGACATCAGATCCAATACCCCAAAAAATCAGAAATAGAACATTAAGGGAAGCAGTCTCTGAGACAAGCTGAGAAACCCCACAAAAATCGCTGTATAAAAATCAGTTCTTCAGTAAGAGCTATTACAAGCAATCGCAGCAGCACCTTCCCTGATCAGTACAGTGAGAGGAGTGTGAGCTCCCAGCGTCGCGCCCGGACTTATATAGTGCGGTGACGTTACAGAATCCCGCAGGTCTCTGATTGGCTTCATCTCTGCACATGTCATGCAGGCTATGCCCTTCTTCCTCCCAGAGTGCTTTGCCCCTATGTAACGCCATGTGCTCGCAGCCATTTTATCAATGAAAAGCACACTTCGATCACCCGAAGTCCCCCAAACTTCGACTTCATTCAGAACCGAAGTTTTCCTGAAATTCTAAACAAATTCCACTTCGTTAGAATCAATTCGCCCATCTCTAGTTAGCAACCAATGTCTGTAAAAAAACAAGTCCTCATTTATATATAACTGTGAAATCTATAGGTCTGTAATTCACCCATAGAGCTGCTAAATTCTGTATGGTAACTAAATCTTTGTGTTGTCTGGGACAATTGGCATCCACATGAGCCTTCCTCTGGATCACCATTGTAGGATTATAGGTAGTATTCGATGGACCTGTGTCTTTTTCCAACCTTATCTGCCATGTCACTGAGTTACTATTTAACCTTGAAGTATTTGTATAGGCACCATACGATGGCACGTCTTAAAGGGGTATTCTGGTAATTGGAAAATCCATGCAACACTGTAAAAACCTATCTACTTGTGAAAAAAAGATAAATTGCACAATTTTGTGTTGCCCAGTGTGCACCACTTCTTTTTACGGTATACTTAAGTGTGCCTGATCTTTACAGTTGTACCCCAAACTCTAAACCACAGTTACCAAATGTTGCTCCCAAAGTGGTATGTACTGTCAGAACATTCCTCTAATACACCTTTAACTAGTTTGATCTGTGCACACAGCATAGCTGTATATATGAGCCCTAAAACTTAGTATGTTGCCACCTCAGATTCATGTGTATTAATAATAATAATAATAATAATAATAATAATAATAATAATCTTTATTTATATAGTGCCAACATATTCCGCAGCACTTTACAATATAGAGGGAATAAGCACAGACAAACCAGACATTACATTATAATTACATTATAAAAAAGCTACTGACAAATGAGACACAAGGTGTGAGGGCCCTGCTCGCAAGAGCTTACAATCTATTAGGGTGTATGGGTGAAACAAAGGGTGACAGGTGCTTGGTTTACAATGAACCAGCCATGTTACATAAATATAGGGTAGTACACATAAAAAGTGGATGAACCTGCCATCCCAACAATACATCTACACTCACCGGCCACTTTATTAGGTACACCTGTCCAACTGCTCGTTAACACTTAATTTCTAATCAGCCAATCACATGGCGGCAACTCAGTGCATTTAGGCATGTAGACATGGTCAAGACAATCTCCTGCAGTTCAAACCGAGCATCAGTATGGGGAAGAAAGGTGATTTGAGTGCCTTTGAACGTGGCATGGTTGTTGGTGCCAGAAGGGCTGGTCTGAGTTTTTCAGAGACTGCTGATCTCCTGGGATTTTCACGCACAACCAACTCTAGGGTTTACAGAGAATGGTCTGAAAAAGAAAAAACATCCAGTGAGCGGCAGTCCTGTGGGCGGAAATGTCTTGTTGATGCCAGAGGTCAAAGGAGAATGGGCAGACTGGTTCGAGCTGATAGAAAGGCAACAGTGACTCAAATAGCCACCCGTTACAACCAAGGTTGGCAGATGAGCATCTCTGAACGCACAGTACGGCGAACTTTGAGGCAGATGGGCTACAGCAGCAGAAGACCACACCGGGTGCCACTCCTTTCAGCTAAGAACAGGAAACTGAGGCTCCAATTTGCCCAAGCTCATCGAAATTGGACAGTAGAAGATTGGAAAAAACGTTTGCCTGGTCTGATGAGTCTCGATTTCTGCTGCGACATTTGGATGGTAGGGTCAGAATTTGGCGTCAACAACATGAAAGCATGGATCCATCCTGCCTTGTATCAACGGTTCAGGCTGGTGGTGGTGGTGTCATGGTGTGGGGAATATTTTCTTGGCACTCTTTGGGCCCCTTGGTACCAATTGAGCATCGTTGCAACA
Organism: Phyllomedusa bahiana; assembly: GCA_025379985.1. NCBI lineage: Eukaryota > Metazoa > Chordata > Amphibia > Anura > Hylidae > Phyllomedusa > Phyllomedusa bahiana. Next base: position 15,379 of record JAODAL010041693.1, on the reverse strand, counting down.
CCTTGTGGAATCTATGCCACGAAGAATTGAGGCAGTTCTGAAGGCAAAAGGGGGTCCAACCCGTTACTAGCATGGTGTACCTAATAAAGTGGCCGGTGAGTGTATATACAGATAAGTGCCTGTGGGTGCCAAAGTGCAGGAAGTGATGAATGTGTGACAGAATTTGGGGGGTTAACAATTAGAGATCTTGATAGGCTTTTCTAAGAAGATGAGTTTTCAGAGCGCACTTAAAACTGCGAGGGTTGTGAGTGTGCCTGATCACATGGGGTAACATGTTCCAGAGAACTGGTGCAATACGTGCAAAATCTTGGAGACGGGCATCGGAGGTTCGGATGAGTGAGGTGTGTAATCTTAGATCAGTAGCTAGCGGAGAGAGCGGGTAGGGTGGTATACAGAGATGAGGGAGGAGATGTAGGGGGTGCAGCACTGTGGAGAGCCTTATGGGTGAGATTGATGAGTTTATGTTGTATTGTGTACTGAATAGACAGCCAGTGCAGAGACTGACACAGGGTAGAGGCATCAGTATAGCGGCTGGAAAGAAAGACAAGCCTGGCTGCTGCATTCAGGACAGATTGGAGAGAGGAGAGTTTACAGAGAGGAAGACCAACAAGCAGGGAGCCGTCAAGACGAGAATAAATAAGAGCAACATTGAGAGTTTCATTTGTTTCCACAGTGAGAAACGGATGGATTCTGGAGATGTTCTTGAGGTGCAGGTGACAGGAGCGGGCAAGGGGTTGGATATATGGGGTGAAGGACAGATCAGAATGTAGTATAACCCCAAGACAGCGGGCCTGCTGCCTAGGAGTTATGGTGGTGCCACACACAGAGAGAGAATGTCAGGGACCGGTCACGGACAAACACACAGACACAGACAAGTGGGCCCTGACTCTGACCCCAGCCCCTGTCCCTGCCTTTTGGGGAACCCGACTCCTTAATAGGCCGGCCCCAACCAGAAGACTGATGGCTGCACTGATATAGGTGCAACACAGACAGGACAAACAGACACAGAACAAATAAAACGTAGTCAGGTTCCAAGCCAAAGGTCAATACCGGTCAGGCGCAGCAGTACAAAATCACTAGTAGAGAGGATGGTCAGTAGCACAACAGGGTCAGGTAACAGAAAGGACCGAAGAAAGAAAATGCTAGCTACAGGCACAGATGGAAGTGAAATGAACCTTTAAATAGGGAACCAAAGAAGGCAGAATAGAGGCCATAGGTGGAAAGAAACACAAGACCGGAAAAGAACAGAGGGTTGTCCATCAAAAGGAGAAACCCATTAACTCAAAGAGTGCTGGAGGATTCCTGGCCACGGGCGTTGGACAGGAATCAATTAAGCAAACAGCGAGGAGAACACAGTTCACACTAGTGAATACAATTCCAAACATCATGTAAGAAACCAGGGTTTCCGTCGCAATGGCGGCGGCCGGCGAGCAGAGCTCAAAGCTGAGGCTTTGTCAGGCATGATCATGACAGAGACCTAGCAGGGTGAGGTTGGTTAGTAGATGGTGGGATGACTAGAAGTTCCGTTTTAGTAAGATTTAGTTTAAGATAGAGAGAGGACATGATGTCAGAGACAGCGGACAGACAGTCACTGGTGTTTTGTAGCAGGGCAGGAGTGATGTCTCGGGAGGAAGTGTATAGTTGAGTGTCATCAGTGTAGAGATGGTACTGAAAGCCAAATCTGCTGATGGTTTGTCCAATGGGGTATATTATGGATAACTTACTAATTACTAAAATGTGTTATGCGGCCCTGCGCTATATTATAACCACCTGCATTACATTTTTATATCTCTGTGTACTATTTTATATTGTCTATTTTTACATATGTATTTATTAGTGAAATTGTGTCAGTGAACACTTTAACAAAAACAGTAAAAAAAATATAATTAGACGTTTTAATTGGTAATTATTTCTAATCACATCTAATAATTACGATATAGCTTCGCATATAATTAAAGTAAAACTTTTTTTTTATCGCCTTACTAATTGCAGTGTTTTACAAAAAACAGTGTGTAATTAAATAAAATAGACAAAGAGTTTTCCTCGCAGCTGATACATGTCATATCCATGCTCTATATTTATGATATCCAGCTACATTTGTTCTCCGTATGGTTGGCATTTCCCGACACTTAGTTACATGGTGATTCAGTGATGAGAAGAAAGACCCGCAGGCAATGAAAAAGAAAGTAAAAAATTTGTTAAGACAGTTCCCTGTAGGGTGCACGCAGCTGAATCTGCTGTCTTATTGTTTCCAAGTTTCAAGATTTGTCCGACATTTCACTCATCTGATTTCAGCTAATCTGGTAAAACAGGACTTGTATTATATCTTAGAGGTAATTAAATAATGCAGAACTTTTTATGTACAAGTTCAAACAAATCAATAGAAATAATGTAAATATCACTTACTACAAATACAAGAGCTTTAGCTTGCAGCAAGGTGTTAAACTGGCATCTTGAACCTGTGCTAACAATCCGGACTACTAGTTTTTATCAGATTTCCACTCTTACACTCATATTTATGACACTGCTAATTTGTCACCTATATCATTTTTTTCAGTGGCCATTTATAAATAACCTGAAATGATCTGCAAAAATTATTTACCCGATTTTTTTGACTGTTAGATGCACATTTTTTAAAGAAGCAACAGAAGATTGTCTAGGAGGATCAGCTCTTCTCTATTAGTGGCTCAGTCCTTAGCAATGTTGCTTTGGAGTACCGGGCTTCTGGGCTCAAATCCCATCAAAAAAACACCTGTATGGAGTTTGTTTGTTCTCCTTGTGTTTGTGTGTGTTTCCTGTTGGTGCTTCAGTTTCATCCTACACTCCAAAACATACATATAGGTTAATCTGGGATTTATAATGTGAGCCCTAATGGGGACAAGAACCAATGTACAGAGGGCCGCGGGGTTGAGCAGCGGAGAGGATGGGAGTGGGAGTGGCAAGTACTGAGCCCTCTCTCACACACTTCTCATGATGACTGCCACTCGCCAAAACCTCACCTGCCTTCCCCGCTTCAGCACAGTGGTGGGGGGTGCCTGCACCTTGAAGTAGATGTTACTGAACCCCCGGGGAGCAGTCCATGCTGGTGGTGGTCCTTTCCTGCTGTCTCGGTGATGCGGCGAGGCGCCCATGATGTCATGCAGGAAGCAGACGAAAGGTTAACGTTTGGAAACAAGCATAGATTCGTCCCTTTTATTTACCGGCAAGGTGTAGTACATGGAATTCCTTTCTTTCAGTCAAATACAATCCTTCCTCAACCTGCAGCTAGCAGCCAGTAGAGTTCCTTTTTAAATTAGCTTGCCACTGATTTGGATGCAGTCTTGGTACTGCAAGGAGTATTCCACGAAAGAAGAACTGACATCCTGTAGCAACTTCTAGCTTTGACTAGAAGGGGAATAGCGGAGCATCCCCAAGAGATTAAAATATTGATGGACCAGGCCAGAGACAACAATCTGGGCTCCATCTGTCCCTTATTCGGATGCAGTCTTGGTACTGCAAGAAGTCTTCCAACCCGAAGAGAACTGAAATCTTATAGTACAGCTTCAAATCTGGACACCATCTGTTTTGCAGGCCAGGCACGGGACTCACTTTTGCGCTGTGTCTCATGTACACACCCTAGTGTACCTGTCCAAGAGATCCTCAGCTAGACAGCAACTCTCTCCATAAAGTTCGCTAATCTCTGTGCAGGAATCCATGACCAGTAAATAGAGCTATGGGCCTTACCAGCTGCAGTCTGGCAGTAACCCAGGCTTCAAAGGGTTAAGTCTTTCCCTTCATCTTCTCCTGTGGTCTGATAAAGGTTCAGACCACAGGTCTAACCACTCACTCTCAGAATCTAAGAAGACCCTAAGAATCTCTATGACTTAATCTAAGACCTATTTACATACTTTTTGGGTTGCTAACTCCTACTTACCCCTCCAGACTAGGTTACCAAGGCAACTTACTCCCACCCCTCCCTCCTGGCTGCATAGCTGTTACATTCACAGACAGAAATATTATCATTATGACTTAGGAAATCTCAGTCTTTTACATACTGCAGTTACATGTTATCAATAGTCACAGTGCAAAATAGCATTTCAGTGCATTTCAACATTGGTTCAGTATAATGCCACATAATAATATACACAAGTAATCCACAGGCAAATGGGGATAAACCATACTTGCCAACCCTCCCAGAAAGTGAGGTAGTCTCCCGCAAATAGAGGATAACTCACGCACTCCTGGGACAGGTGGCGAACCTCCTGCAGTCAGCTGGCTACCGGAGGTTCTTTACATACAAGTGGCATTAGGTAGCATCATGAGACGCTGAGGACAGGTGGCAGCAGGCCATGTATAAAAACTGAAAATTAAACTACTCTCTCCCGCCCCCCCCCCCCCCAGCCTCTGCCGTCGCATGTCAGGTCTTTCTCCGCAAGCCGGGCGGCGATGGCAGCGGCAGAGACTGTTGGGACGCAGTTGGGGCAGGTCCTGGGACTTCCCTAAGAGAGGTGTCTGCGGTTGCAGACATCAGAGCGGCGGCGGGCACAGCACATTGCAGCTCATCCGACATCACTCTGATCATCTGTTACCGCCGGGGTCAGATACTGCTGTCAGCAGAATGTCCATGTATTACTGAGGAGAGGGGGCGGAACCTCCACGAGGCTCTGCCCATCTTCCAAAGCTCCTCCCCTCTCTCCAGAAGTACCTGAACTGCTATGCTGGTTGCAGCAGGGAGCTCTGGAAGAAGAAAGGTGAGTATATGTGCTTGGGGAGGGGGGCTAGAGCGAGAAAGGGGGTGAGAGTGGGGGGGTTGCTTAGAGTGAGAGATGGAGTGTGGGATGGAGGATTAGAGTTGGGGGAGTGAGGGATGGGGATTGGAGTGGGGGAAGTGTGAGAGGGGATTAGAGTGGGGTGGTATGGGATTAGAGTGGGGGAGTGTGGTATGAGAAGTAGAGTGTGGGGGTGTGGGAGGTATGAAGATTAGAGTGTGAGGGAGTGTAGGAGGGAGATTAAAGTGGGGGAGTGTGGGATGGGGATTAGAGTGGGGGCAGTGTGGGAGGAGGATTAGATTTGGCCAGTGTGGGAGGGTGATTACATTGGGGGGCAGTATGTTAAGGGGATTCAAGTGGGGATGTTTGGGATGGGGATTAGAGTGGGATGGGGGTTAGAGTGGGGGGAGTGTGGGATGGGGATTAGAGTGGGGGGTGGTATGGGTATTGGAGTGGGAGGGGGATTAGAGTGTGGGAGCAAGGGAGGGGAGTTGAGTGGAGTAAAAGGGTTAGAGTGGTGTGGAAGAGGTGAGGGTGGAGGGTTTTGAGTGGGAGGTGAAAGGGGGGTCAGAGTGCAGTTGGGATGGTAGAGAGTGGGGGTAGAAGAAGTGGTGGGGTAATGGACACACATTTTCTTATCTTAAAAAAGCTGGGTGATGCCATCTCCCATAGGTGAGACCCAGTTTTTCTAAGATAGGAAAACTGTGTGCCACCTGTAGAGGATGATACATCATCTAACTCTCCTGGATGCTGAATAGCCTATCAAGAGCCCAGAAAAGCTGGGTGATTCCCTAATCCTCAACAAATGGCATCCAGCTTTCCTATGATAGGAAAAGTGGATGCCACAATTGGTGTGTTATAGAATCACCCAGCTTTCCTGCATGCGGGATAGACTATCCAGTGTTAAGGAAAGCTGGGTGAAGACCATCCTTCACACTGCTTTCCTGGATTCTGAATATGGTATTTAGCCTATGTAAGTGTAATAGTTCTGTTTATTTACAGGTTCCCATTTGGACTACGTCGGCTTCGGTGGACTACGTTGGATCAATCTTGAAGCTATTTTTTCAAATAAAATGGTTAAAGAGGACTGGTGTTGGGGAGTGTTTATTTAAATAAAAAAATGTTGTGCAATTTGTGTTTTGTTTTGTTTTTTTTCATATAATTCCAGTGATAGTAATGGCGGTGTCTGACAGATGCCTCTTCATTACTATTGCTTGGGCTTGGTGTCAGACAATGTTTTTTTATTGGTGCCCAAGGCTGACACTAACCCCATGTCACTACTACCCCAGTACCCAACGAACCAGGGGTACTGGAAAGAGATGGGTTACCATCAGAAGCGGACCCTGTAATGTGATGGTCCACTTCGGGGGCGACTATGGGCTGGTATTTTCAGGGTGGGAAGGGACCAGTATTCATGGATCTTCCCATTCTGACAGTATCAGACTGTATCTGTCGGTTTTACCTTGGCTGGTTATGGAAAATGGGGAACCCACGTGTTTTTTTTCTGAAAATGTATTTATGTAATGAGAATCTAACCATGGCTATCCATTGTAATCATTACAGGAGTTGCCCACTTTAAGATTCTCAATAAATAATTAATTTTTGAAAAAAAATAAACGATGTGGGTTCCCACCCATTTTCCATAACCAGTCAAGGTAAAACCAACAGCTGCAGTATGATACTATTAGAATGGGAAGGTCCATGGACACTAGTCCATTCCCACTCTAAAAATACCAGACAGCAGCCTCCCCCGAATCTGAAACTCACATTAGAGGGTCTGCTTCTGATGGTAACCTAGCTCTTCACAGTACCCCTGGTGCATTGGGTACTGGGGTAATAGTGACATGGGGTTAGTTGGGTGACAAAAACCACTGCTGGCTGACACCAAGCCTAAGCGATTGTAATGGGAGGCGTTTTTCAGATGACGCCATTACTAAAACTGAAATTAAATGGAAAAAGAAAACAGACACAAATTGCCCAAAAAATCTTTTATTTAAATAGATACTCCCCGACATCAGCCCTCTTTCACCATTTCATTAAAGAAATCAATCCAACGTTGGTCTGACATGATCAAATGAGTCCGACATATTCCAAAGGGGAAACCTGTATGAATATAAGAACATTTAAAAAATGACATTACTAATCTCCATCTGCTGCACCTCCTGAAGATCATGCCTGTGGCTTATCTTCTGGAGGTGCAGGGTATGAGATTCAACCTGCATAATATGATTCTGGAGGAGGGGAGGTGGAGAGGGGGGTGCAGAGCACAGCCCCTGTACAATCTCCCGGGGGATGGTACTATGCCTCTCCAAGGAGATTGTAAGCTGTGCACTGTACTCCTCTTTCCCACAACTCCCCACCGTTGTGTTATGCATACTAGTACCAACACAAAATACAACCCCCATCACCCCATAACCTCTCCACCTATTACCCCATAGTCCTCTTATCTCCACCTATCACCCCATAACCTTTCCACCTCCACCTATCACCCCATATCGTCCAAACCTACAACCCCATGTGGAGTTTGTACAGAGGTAAGCACAGGTAGGGCAATGCTGAACAAAATTGAATTGTAAGATGTTTGTGTGGTAAATTTTGCAGGGACGTGTCATGGCCAGGAGAAGTCATCATGGCGGTCTGAAGAGGAGGGAGAAGAAAAGCGAAAAAGAAAAAATCCAGTCATAGACGATGTCTCTAGTGAGTCCCTAGTGAGTCTCTGGTGAGTCCCTCTGCAATCAGCAGAGAATGGTGCATAAACATTGTTTTACACAATAATAAAAAATAAAAAAAATTGGTATCACCGTAATTGTATTGCCCAGCAGAGTAAAACAAACATGTCATGCATACTGCATGGTGAGTGCAGTAAAACATAAAAGTAGATTAAAATGCCATCAAAAAGTCATGTGCCCCCCAAAATATTACCAATGAGAACATCAACTCACAAAAGACAAGCCCTTACACAGCTCCGATCACAGAAAAATAAAAAAATTATGGCTCTTAGACTATGGCGATGTAAAAACGTGTCTGCTTTTCTAAATAAGAGTGTTTTTATTGTGTAAAAGCAGTACAACATAAAAAAATATAAATTTGGTATCGTTGTAATCAAATTGACCTGCTGGGTAGAGTTAACATGTCATTTATATAGCAGGGTGACCGCTGTAAAAAAAAACAAACACCACCAGGATTGCTCTGTTGTGTTCATTCTGCCTGCCAAAAACCTTGATAAAAAGAGATCAAAGTGTGTTATGAACCCACAAACAGTAACAATGAAAACATCAGCTCATTCTGCAATAAATAAGCTCTTAATCAGTTCCGTATATAGAAAAATAAAAAAGTTATGGCTGTCAAACTAGGATGACATAAAAACACAATTTTGTACACATGCATTTCTATTGTATAAAAGAAGTAAAACATAAAAAAAACTATATAAAATTGATATAGTTGTAATTGTTGCAACCCCCATATTAAAGATATTATGTTAATTATAATGCATGGTGAACGCTGTAAAAATGATCTCCAAAAAACAATAGCAGAACTGCAGGTGTGTTTTTTATTTTCATGGCCCATGCACAATACACCCTTAGATGAGTTCCCTGGAGAGTGTTGAATTCAAAATGAGGTGCCGTCTGGAAAGTTTCACTTGTTCTGTCACTTTGAGGTCATTGCAAATGCGACATGGCACCCACCAAAATTTGCATTACAAAAGACAAATAGAAATTGTGTAATACATTTTAGGTGCTTTTTTTCTCCAGGATTCCTTGTTGAAATTAAACATTTTCAGCTAAACTTGCATTTTATTGGAACAAAATTGTTATTTTCACAACCTAAAGTTAAAAAAAGATCTATGAAACACCTGTTGGGTTGATATACTCACTATATTTCTTAAGGAATGTATTTTCCCAAATTAGGTCTTTTTAGGGGTGTTAATAAAGTTTTAGCAGCTTAGGGTGTTCACAAACCTCTAATAGTGCCTAAAAAATATGGAATGAAAATGAAGCCCCAATATCCAGTAGGTGGTCCTCCTTCTCTGAGGCTTATGGTTGAGTTAAATAGTGCACTGGGGTCACATATGGGATATTGCTAAAAACCACAGAATTAAGGAATATCAATATCGAGTTGTATACCATTAAATAATGAATAAAAATTGAAAATCTGCAAAAAAGTGACATTTTGAAATTTCACTTCTTCTTTGCTTTAATTTCTGTGAAACACCTACAGGGTTAATAAACTTTCTAAGTGTTGTTTTGAATACCTTGAGGGGTTCAGTTTCTTAGATGGAGTCATTTATTGGGGCTTCTAACATACAAAGCCACGTCAGAAAAGGATTGGTCACTAAAAAAATTTGTATTGCAAATTTTCATAAAAATGTTAAAATTTGCTGCTAAATTTAAGAGCCCCTCATGTCCTAAAAAAGTAAAAGGATGTTTAAAAAATCATGCAAATATAAAGGAGACTTATGGTAGATGTTCATTATTTACCATTTTGTTTGGTATGACTATCTGTCTTACACGCAGAAATTGTTAAGCTTTGAAAATGGAAAATGTTTCCAAATTTTCCCAACATTTTGAAATTTCTGAACAAGGATTGCATCAACCAAAATAAATTGCTATCTTAACGCACAATGTGTCATGACAAAACAATCTTAAAATCACAAGGATAGATAAAAGCATTAAAAAGTTATTCACAAATAAAGTGACACATTTCAGATTTCTAAAAAGGGCTTCCTCCTTAAAGGGGTTTTATCATTTGCAGCTTTCTCACTCTTGAGCTGATTCTATCTGTTCCAGTTTCAAATCCAGGGGCGAGTCTCTCCTCTCAATGGGCGTGTCTCTCCTCCCAAGAGGTGATTCTCCCCTCACTGAAGAGTTGTGAAATCATCATTCTGTGTGAAGCATGGGAAGGGACAGGACATCAGCTCTGCAGACCTCCTGTAGTGTTGTCATGGCTGCAGAGCTGTCAGCTCCAGGCTGCACAGGCTCCTTGTAACCCTGTATTGCTGTAACCAAAACACCTGCAATGGTGTAATCTGTTATCCACACAGCCTGAACTGATGAAACACATGTGAAGAAGGCACACTGCCTCCTCCCTTTCCCCCCCCCCCCCCTCTGTTATCAGGCAAGAGGTAGTGCAGACTGTATAAGGCTGTGTTACATGAGGGGAGCACAGGGTATAAGACTGTGTTATATGAGGGGAGAGTGAATCTGTTAGCTAGATAGTCAGTAATTGCCAAGATCATTCACCTTAGAGCTGGGAGATGAGTATAGAGCCAGTGACCATCTCAGGCAGTTAGTTTCACTTTTGATTTACACAGCTCAGAGGGGAGTAAGCACAGAGTTCAGGCAGCCAATCACAGCATAGGGGGTGGTTCCCATCTGGGGGTGTGTCCAAACAGGCTGAATGACAGCTATTTATAGCTATAGATGCACAGTTTAGCTCACATCTGCTATACTAAGTTACTTAGGTAATGCAAACCAATTACAAAAGTGCATATTTTTACTGTCCCCAGCATTTGAGATATGATCTTTGTAGCGAAAAAACCCATTTAATTCCAAAACTTAGACCTTAATGGGTTAATAAAGTTTTGGGCCTTCCTCTTGAGGTGTATTTAATTTGCTGTTAATATGGTGTTGCGATGTATCTTATTGCTACAACAGAGAAGAGCTAGTCCTCCAAAATAATAATGTATTGTTTCTGCCAGTATCTCCTCCTGGCTGCTGGGATAGGGGTGGAAAGGACCAATGGCTGTACCTAGTTCTCTGTTTATATACGTTTGGAGCATTGTGCTTTTTATTACACAATGTCACAAAGAGAGTGGATCTGCTATGCCTTTGTTGCTATGTTTTTCATCATACTTAGCGCTAAAATTCCAGGCAGTACCTTTCTACTTTTTTCTTTGAGATGTATATTTATAATTGATATAATGAAATAGTAAGCTGAGGTGCAGCTGGTAAAATAATTGTGGAACATGATCAGATGCTTGGTGGGGACATAAAGAAGTCTCAACCATACTTGCACCTGCACCGTGTGCTTGCTACAAACTAAGATTTTTACCTACACCGGTCAATGCTACAGAAGAATGCACAGCAGATCTCTCTATGTCATGTCACAGCAGATTACAAATGATAGTGGTGTTATGCCAGTGAAGGCAAGCCATAGCTGGCGAATTGACAACAGTTTCTTTGTTTAATAGCTGAACAAATATAAACCACATTTTTATTTTTGTCGCCTCTTACTTGGGTCCATTGGCAGCCAGTTACTGCAGTCTCTTAGCTTCTGACACGTACTTCAATCAGCTAGCCAATGGGACATAGTCTCCCTCTCTGTCAACACACTGTATCCTTGTGTCTGGGTCCTCCAATCATCTTCTCGGTGAAGGTCTCTGGTTAGGCTGGACCGTGGGAAACGATACGATCAACACGGTTGTGTTTACGAGCAGGGGGTCTACCTACTGTCGTATCACTGCCTCTGCTTTCTCTTACTGAAACTCACTGACCCCTCCTTCCCTGTTCCCAGTCTTTTTCCTTTTTTCCGTTTTAAGATTTTTTAAATCTAAATTTAAGAAAATCTTATTTTTGGTGTTTTACCTACACCAGAGAAGTTTCCTGGCCACGGCGATCATGTTAGCATGTATAACACATAGACACTGTGGGCAATGATCGGACGGTCATAGATATTAATGCTTCATCAAGCTATACACAGACTGATGGGACCAGCAGCACTAGAGCACAGAAGAATTTTAAGGTTGAGTATGTGCTTCTTTATTACTTTATCACATATAAAGTTAATCCTTCTTATGGGCCCAGAAACAAAACATTTTTTAGGTCATTCTTTTATTTTATTTTTTAAAACTGTAGCAAACTCAATAGGCTTACCAGATCTAGAGAGCAGATTTTGCCAAACTGAAAATAAAAAATTGTACTTATAAAACTAAAAAAGCGAGGGATTCAAAATATCAAGTGAAAGGTTTTAAAACACTGCAACAAGATTATCTTTTTTCAAAATACGTCAAAAATTGTATGAAAATTGTGGATTCACCTCTCTGCTTAAATGAGATGCAGACGAGTACGCTAGATCCATAGGTCTCAAGACAATTACCCACTGCTGTCTGATGGTCCACAGCTGTATGATGGAGGTCAGTCACCTTACAGAGCAGTGAGAAAGTTAGATTTTACTGATACTCAAGGCATAATTTTAATTGGGGCCATCTCTATCTCCTTTACCACTAGGGCACCCACCGCAATTTAACTTCCCCAAATACGTATTTCCTGGGTTTATAATTTTTCTCATTTATTTTTGGCTCTGGGATAACATATAATGGGAAATAACAACCCCATTATGTGTTTTAAGAGAACTCCCTTTGGGTTCTGCATTGTAAGACCACTAGTGGCTGGCACAACTAGTGTACAATAATTATCCTAGGACTCTTCTTCAACTATTATACAGCATAACACAAAGCAATCCAATCCATCAACTAAAATTTTATGTAAATAAATAAAACAGTTCTAAAAAGCAGGATTTAATAAACAAGAATTATCAGCCTATTTCTCAACGAACACTAAAATGTAGTGTATTAACCCTGTTGAAAATATTTTAATGTAGATCAATTTACCATGTGTATAGTGTTAGGGTAACCAATAATAATAACACAAACAAAAACCTCAGGCCATCTAGTCACTGCCTAAACAGCCATAGAGACCCCCTCTAATGTGTGGTCTGGACCTACCGTCCAGCACTGTACGCTCACCGTACACTTTCAGCTTCCATTAAGCCTCTAGGAGCCAGAGCCTCTCCAACTCCACCTGCAGTACCAGGCTTTTTGTAGGCCTCCAAGGACCTGCCAAAAGCTTGTCCTGGAATGTGAGAATGGCCTCCCACCTAACACTGTGACCGTTCCTGGAAAGGCAGCCCACACTTGGCCATATAGCAGCCATGCTAGCTACATGTGCCAGCAACCTATGGCTACTGATGCAAAATAGTTGCCTTCCCACACTGAGACCAGGTCTTCGGTGGCACAAAAACATGCGACTGCCTAAGGTCACTTTGCCACAATATCTATCTATCTGTCTATCTATCTATCTATCTATCTATCTATCTATCTATCTATTTATCTAACTATGTGAATATATGTGTATGTGTGTATGTATGTATGTGTATGTATGTATGTTTATGTATGTATGTGTGCATGTGTCTGTATCTGAACTGTTGTTTCACTGTTTATGCCGGTGTAATAAAAGTGGCTGATCTATTTTAGTGGGGGTTCCATAGGTTAGAAATGTATTCCTCATAGTAAAAACATTAAGGAGCTGCTAATGCATCTGATATAAAATAATTAGAAGGAAGGAAGATGGAAATGGTAAGAACTGTGCCTTAATCTATATGGACTGCATGGTGCTTTTCTTGAGACATGGGACTGAGAAACTGTTTTAGTGTTATGTTGTGCAGACTAACCAAATCTCGTTCGAAGTAGTTGATATGACTATAAATTGCTGCTATAAAGTGTAACATTAGCACTTTTATGTCATTGTGCTATTTTTGTGGTCTCTGAGTAACTCGATAGCAGAGATGCATTATGTTGCCACTAGGTTGTAGGTGAGTTTTTCACTAAAAAGTGTGCTAGGTTGAGAGAGAGATTTTAAGTGTTCTGGCTCCGTGACAAGGAGCGACTGGTGCAAAAGCAAAACAACAAGCCAAAATAGAGACAGAAAGAAAAAACAATGAGACCCAACTGACCTGGAACCTGTAAGGACTCCCAACTTGGCCATGAACAAAGGGGTGTTGTGCAATTGCCACTGGTGACTCTGAGACAGGTGGCCGTTGTGTGAATGGGGAGGGCAATGCGACATGGTAGAGAAGTATGGTATGCTTACAGAAGTGAGAGACAGGAGAAAGACAGCTACTGAGAATGAATAGCTCTTGAGGTAAGGGCAGACTGTGCCTTTTTGAGCCCTAGATTGAAGGTTCTAGAGACCAAGACTGTTTTTAGACTATAGTGCATCAGGAGCCCCATCCTGAACTGTTTTAATCAAGTCTAGTGAGAACTGTCACACTTTTTGAACTTGCATACAAATATTCCTCATTAATATTATAAGTGCCTCTAGCAAGTGTGCCTGTGTTCAGCATATCAATGGACATGGCGTGCATTTCTTGCTGCTCCACACCTGCAGTGAAGCGATCATCACTAGACCTCTCACTATACCATCACAAACCCATAGGGATTATTGCACCAAACACCTGAGCTTAACATCTCCACTCAAATTTGACTCCTCTTTCAAATAACAAGTGGCTTAATTTGTTCATTTCTCAAATGTGTTCACTGTCTTGCTTGCAGGTTGTCTGTCAGTCTATCTAGCAGAGGCTGAGCTAGTTACATACATGTTTGCATCTTTTCTTAGCACTTTATTTGCTTGCAGTTAGCACTTTGATTTGGTGTCTACAGGGCTAAAGGGCGGCATAAAAATATCCAGTGCTGTGATTAGCACCTGTCATGGGTCTTTCACAAAACTTCAGCTGTCAGCTCCATTATTATTATTATATGCAACTTTTCATTTGGCTTCAGGCACCAAAAGTGGTTTCCCATGAAATTCTGATGGAGAACATTAAATAAACCAAATAACATTAACACTTCTGATGCCAGATTTATCTGCAGTACCTTAGAGACAGCTTAAAAATACAGCCGTCATGGCTGACGACACTATAAATGCGTGCTGCACTCTACATGATCGCATTTCATTACTGTGTTTCAGTCATATTTTAACTTGTGGCAGGATATTGCATTGTGCTGGAGTGCTGCAGAGGTTATAACATATATGTCATGAAGCATATTACAGCTAGAGTTATTGCTTGTTGTGCTTTAGGGACATTGCGCCTTTTTTTATTCTAAATTTTAATCCAAAGACATTTCTTAAAAAATCAATGCCATGTCTAATAACATATTAGAAGAACCCTACATTTGGTATTGGGAAATGCCAATGCCTTTTCTATGTATCTAAATTTAATGGGCAACTGACAAGCTGCAGAGGTCACCAATATTTTGTCAGGTACATATTCTCAGTGTTTAATTATCTCCCATTCAAATCAAATGGAACTTTCAAAACAATAATTTTGCAGAAAAAAAATACAATTTTTTTTTGGTCTTCTGAATCCCTTTCTTGCCTTGTCTTGATTTGGGCATACTTGTTTGGCTGTGCTTGGAAATCCCATAGAAGTAAAAGAGGAGTTTTGGGCCCCCTCTCCATTTTTATGGCGTGTCGGACTGGGGGGGCCCGGGGCCCACGGGGAATTGATCTCAGGGGGCCCCCCCTACTGTAGTAAAAATTTTCCGGCCCCTGGACATAAAGGCCCCCTTTTACCACATAATACAGTGTAAAAACAGAACGTTTGTGTAGTACAATAGCAAGAGATCAATCTGTTATCTCACATATTGTCGTCTCACACGTCTGTCATCTAGATATCATAGCCCTGGTAAGTAGTCCACCCCAAACCCCCCTCCACCCACATACAATTCCCCCTCCATGTTTTCCCCTTTGGGCACGCCCCCCCACCACCCTTTTAAAATTAAAAACCAGCAAGAAAGTAGAAGAAAACTCCTATCACGGGGCAGGTTTCCCCCCACTCTTACAATCAGGGAACAC
>JAODAL010041692.1:0-35617 GCA_025379985.1 Phyllomedusa bahiana | reverse complement strand
CCCTTCAGGAAACTTAAATTTTACTCCGCTAAACTTATATTGGAAATTTTTAAAAAAAAATGTTTCTTAACATGGAAATGTGATACATTGTGTGCGGCCCCAAATCAGGTTGTAGAGGGACCCGCCTACCTCTCTTATTTTTCAGACCTGGGGTTGAAATATTTTCCCTCCGGCCTCCATATTTTTTTTTGATTATCCCCCCGTAGAATTTTTGGATTCACTGAAAGGGTTAAAATGGGGGATGATTAACTATTTAAAAAAAAAAAAATCAAAAATTCTGCAAAAAATTGTTATATAAATCTTATAAAAACCACTTGGGGGGTTTTCCCCGGTTCATTAATTATTTTTAAACTCCTTTAACGACCCGCCCACCGCTTTTGCGTCCGTGTAGACTTTTGGAGTTTACGGCCCCGGCGCCGCAAAAACGGAGCTGTATTTACACAGCCCTGTCCCAGTGCGTCCGGGGCAAGCATTGGGGGCCTTCGATCCTGGTGCTTTAAATTTTTTATTCCCGCATTTTCACCGCAGCAAATCAAAGGGTTTTACCGCTCTGTCGGGGTTGACAGAGCCCGGGGAAGGCCTGCACAGGCACCCCCTGGGGACCAGAGTACCCCCCAGGGCTGTCAGTGTAAAGAACCAGGGGACCGGGGGCAGACTGTGTGTGCCCTGATCACTCCCGTGTCAATTAACAGATTATAATGTATCAGCTATATGAATATGCTAATACTTCCCAAGTGTAAAAAAAATAAATAAAACAGTTCCCCCTTTCATGGGATTTAAAAAAAGTAAAAAAACAAAAAAGTTAAAATTAATAAAATGAAAAAAATAATACAATAAAAATAAATATTTAATGAAAAAATTGGCATACATTTCACACACAAAAAAAAACCTACACATAAAGGGACCACATGAAATGTAATAAATTAAAATTAAACTAACAAGTATTAAACTGAAATGTGAATGGGTTTTTAAAAAATGTAAAAAAAATAAAAAAATTTTAAAAAATTTTTGCAATTATTTATAAGTGAATTTAAACTATTTCCCCCCTAAAGTACAATTGTCTCATAAAACTGCGTCTTGAAAAAATAAAAAAGTTTTCAACTGTTGGGGAAAGGGGGCAAAAACAAAAAAAATTCGGGGGGGCCCTTAACTACTTTTCAGGCGTGCGGTTTAAGGGGTTAAACATATAGGCAAAGGTAAATAAAGACTATTACTAAATACATTGCTATTTTTATTTTGCTTTTCTTCAGAGTTAGGATTAGATCTTATCTCCTGATTTTATATACAAGTTTCCCCGTTACCCGGCCCCCTCTTTATTTCCTTAAAGGCGGAAAACAGTGGTCGGGTGGGGAATATACCCTGGGTCTTTTTTTGTTTCTGCAAACGAAGCTTTTTAAATACTTAATGATAGCTTTTTCCCCTTTAGACCATAGCCCTTTTGCACTAAGATTTCAAACCCCTAAGTATGTCAGTTAAAAGGGGGCGCTGTAAAGCAGAGATGGTATGCCAATAACTGCTATAGAACAGGAACAGGAAGTGTGAGCCTGAAGCTGGCTGTTAGTTCTATATAGCAGCATTGTGAGACAATCCGTTTAATGACTATACATCAGCCATGAGCAAGTGCAAGTTCACACATCATTACAGATACATCCATTTGCTTAGAACAAACTTCCAGCAGATGTGGTCTGAAATTTAACAGTAAGTGAATTGCCTGGATAGACATACTCTTCTCACTTGCCCTTTCTACAATAAAAATCAGTAAATTTTAAGAATTTTTATGTATGTTTAACAGTGGGGCCTCTTTGATGACTTTTAGGGTTAGCATTGTAAAAATAACTGTTGTTTGGGAGGCTCTTCTCAACACAGACATTTTTTTGCACTCTTTTTTACCTGTAAAACCACCTAGATTTTATGAAAGTGTGTGATGGATCTGTGGCCTCTATAAATGTCACCTAGGTTGTCAGAAGAGCACCTGTCACATCTGTGTTTGGCACATTAGTAATGGAACATTTCTGGTGAATTTAGCAATTGCGATCCAAGACGTGTAGTAGACTTACAGTAATATGCCCGGCACACACAGGTCTGGCTGAAATATTGGATGTAACATTTCTAAAGATCTCTAGCCAGTAGTTTTTTATTCACCCTTAATACTAATTTCTAACATCTTTTTATTTTAATTTTCTAGCCTGCTGTGATGGTGTTTGTAATCAGCTTGATAATTACTACGCTAAAACTGCGCGTAACTATACCAATTGGAGAACGGTTGATTATGGTAGATGGCTTAATTTGTGAAATTAATTTTATTATCTAATTTTTATTAAGTTTTTTAGGACTTAATATTAATCGTTAAGAATGACATTTTTATAGTGAGTTAATTTTTATTGATTTTGGATATTAGATAATTTTATATTATATAATTTTTTATGAATTTTAAAATAATTAAATTTTATTTAGTTTTGATAATTATCCACAAAATTGAAAGATTTACATTGGCGCTAGGGTTTTTATTATAACATATATTTTTTTGATGTGTTTATTATCATAAAGTTACTTAGTCTCGTTAGTTTGTACACTGTTGGAGAAATAAGCTACTATTATTACCCTAACAGCAACATTTTTAGGGTCCTTTACATCTGCTAGCTCAGATAACTACCACATTGGAAATAGTTTTGTCATGTCCAATTCGAGCTGTAATGAGCGCTAGTTTAGGGCTCATGCCATCCTTACAATGTGTGTCTAATAGTATGAATGTGGTGACATGAATGGTGTGACACACCTCCAGAACACCCCCAGAATGCCCCCACATCTTTGGCACATTACATAGTGTTGTGCCAAGCACACAATGCGCCACACATGTTGTTCGACGTGCCATACTTTGGGAAATTAGGCAGACTAATCTAAAACTGTTGTTGCCGGCATACGCTTAATGGGCAGGATAATCATATAAAATGACCCTCTTCATTAAATGTTGCCCTCAGTGTGAGGCCACATGGAGCTGCTGGCTGCCTGTAGCATGACCATGCTCACTGGTGGTGGGTAAGGATTTTAAATTATTAGTAGTGGAATAATTTTGCAGTTATCTATCAGTTTTAACTGGAAAACCATTAAAATGTACTGTGAAATTATGTGGCTACTATACAATTTATTTTAAAACCACAGCTATTAAAAGTGGGCATGGCTCTTGCCCATACAGTACTGGACATTCTGGTGTTTGGCCTCTTACGTTCATATAGCAGGGGGGAAATGTGTCTCCTGCACTTTTCATATTTTCAATATGGGCGCCAGTTGAGAGGCACTTCCTCCATATACTATATATAAAATATTTCAGTGACACTACCAAGAATTCATAAAACTTCATGCTTTATTGACACAATTAAAATCCATTTCTCATTTCGGGGCTTTGTCGTTACTAATATTAATACTTTTAGGAAAGACCACAAATTTAGCACCCAAGAATAGTACCAGTATCCTAGTAACGGGATGGTCTCCGCAACTTCAGGCAGGCTTGTTTAAATACAGCATTAGGTATTATGTAAGAATATACTAACTTGAGGATACCATTTAAAGGAGTATTACACTCCTTAGGAAAAGGTCAATGACCGAAATGTCCGGATTGGGATGTTGGTCTGTCTATTTAATTGTGTTAACTGGTGTATATTTCGATAGTGAGCTTTCGAGAGGACTTCGACATACTCATTTCTTCAGGAACTGATGTTATACAACAAATGAAAATAGACACAGACTTTTTTGTGATACACACAAAAGTCATGGGATTTTGTAAAGGAGTCTTAGGGGGAATTATTAAAAAAATACAAATGCAAAATTTAGGTAAAGGGCATTTATTTTCAAACAAAACCTGTCAAGTTTTAAAAAGTTGGGAAAACTTGTGAGGCGTGATGGGACGTGAATCCAGTAATTTATTTCTCTTATTCTTTATATGAGCAATCAGGGGCTGAGAATTTAGTTGCACTCACAGTTCTCAAAGATAGCTTGACATGAAGTTTGCATGAATATTTTAACCACATTTTGGCAGGTGTTTTTATAATTTTTGCATTAATTTATATTCCGCCATGTAGCTTTCGTGCTCCCTCAGAGTCTTAAAATCTTCCCCATTTAAGACCGTTACCTGCAAAATCTTCACTGGGTGGCATTTATCTTCAGGAAATGTGCTTGGCACTGGCAGATACAGTTTCTGTTTGTTGTTGTAATGGTGATATTGTGTGTGATTCATACTGCGGCTGAGTCTACTTGTCCTGTTTCCCCCACATAGAGGCTCTTTTTTGTTGGGTAGGGACATTGCACACACATAATAAAGATTTACAACCACCATTGCTTAGACCCTCTGCGAGGGAAACATGCCCCCTTTTTTCTGTGCCACCTGTTGGTGGATTGGTGGGTCAGGTGACACTATCTAGCAGTGTGGATGTGCATGTCAGGTCTTTTGCACTGGTTCCTGGCTAGGAAGAAGGGTGAGGGGCCATTTTTCAGTTTGGGGGCCTTCAGAGAGCGCTTCCGGACAATAATGCGCCGCAGGTTTTTTGGTGGTTGGCCGGAAAGGACTGAGTGAGAGGGGGGACTGGTGGGGAATATGGTCTTTGAGTCATGTTGTCCCTAGGTCAGAACCAGGTTGAAGTTCCTTGACAATCTTTCGTTGGATCTCCAGCTGTGGTTGGTAGGGTGACAACTAGGGCCTCGTGTCTTCCTTCTGGATCTCTTTGATATGTAAGTAGGACTGTCTTGTTTGATGTGCGAGGCGGTCCTTTTTGGCGTCCTGTTGGGTGGCCGGGGCTGTCAGTTGCTTTGCCTTTTCTTAGTGTCTATTAGGTGGTGCTGGTCGTGCTGTCGGGGCTCATCTTGACCCTTCACCGTGAGATTGTTGGGTTACTCGGTCTCCCGGGCGTATTTTGTGGGTACTTTTTGACCTATTATGCCTAAGTGGTTTGGGGTGCCCTTCTGTTCTGGCCGCTTTCGCTGATTTTGGTTGTCAGTTGTCAATTATTTGGTCTGTATCAAGTTTGATTGCATAAAAAGATTAGTAGAAATATTACTGGATCACTCCCGTTCACGCCTCACAAGTTTCCTAGACTGTTAATTCTTGACAATGGTTGTATATATGGCTGTACCTATATATTTTGCACTTTTTGTTATTTTTTATTGAATTCTAAGTCCTTTGAATGATCCAATTGTTTGTGTGTATAAAAAGTCTTGTGGATTTTCTAGTTTGGTGTTTTAACAATCCAGTCTTTGGAAGAAGAGAGCTAGTCCTATCTCGAAAGGCTTCCTATCAATATACGTGTTAGGCCCTCTTAAAATTGGTATCGCCTGATCGCTCGATTTCCTTCCACTATTTTCTAATACCTTGTCTGATGGCTAACAGTGGTACAAACATTATACTACTTGCAACTTTGGGGAAGATCCCCACAATTGTAACGATCAAAGATATGAATGAAAAAACGGCCTTAAGAAACTTCACAAATCTTAACTGCGCTATTCTTTTCTTAATCGCAAAAATGCAAAAAAGGAAAGCTCATCCCAAAAGGCTGTGATCTCCCTGCATTAACCCAACCCAGGCGACACCTCAAACCGCAGCTCGATATGCAGAACAAACTGATGTATTTTGAGGACATCTGAGAGGCTGCGGGATCAATATGATAAAAATTTCCTTCTAACCCAACAAAATAGTAGAAACACAGATGGAGTACATGCCCTAAAGACATAACTGTGAGAATGATCCAGAGGAGTATAAGGTCCAAACTCAACACATACTAATTAACCCAGAAACTACAGGACATTGGCTTCATCAAGAACAAAAAGAAAAGCTCTGAGACTGAGGCCAGCCATAGGCATCATCAACTACAACTACAAGTACCAGCCCAGATCAGCTAGAACTTGTGTGGTTGAAAACTTTTGTCCTCCTATGAGATGCCAAAACAAAACATGAAATGGCAGTTGTCTCTCCAAATGGTCTCCTCCCTTCTGCCCCTTCAGCACTCTACTGTGACCATGTCAAACTCTTGCAGACATGATATGGAGGGAGTCTTCGAGAAAAAATGAGAATTGTGGGATTACCTTATATGGGAAAAGACCTTCCATACAGCAGGGACTCGCTGAGAACAGAAACAAGCCAAATAACGAAACCAACCATAAAAAAATCTACCTGGGAACCCCACGGCCTGGATACTAATGCAGACAACTGGTTAAAATAACATTGATTGGTTTCAAGAAAGCCAAGGTGATAATCTGATAATCCTGGAGAGAAAACAATATAAACAAGTAAAACCTCAGACTCTAATGTCCCTGCAGGTATAACATGAAGGCTATATGCATTCACTGAAAGAAAATCAGGATAGATTGTTATAAAACCATTTGCTGACAAAGGGGCGCGCTATATAGTCATGATGAACAATCTCTGATATATCCAGGGAAGCGAACTAAGGAACACGCTTGTAATAATCCCATTCACTTACTGCAAACTTGGAAATGATCCCACAGAGGAGACCGCTATATGACAAAAAATTAAGGAATATGATAAAAAAGTTTTCCAATTCAGGTCCGGATAGCAGGTGTGAATTGCATTATCAAGAGGATTCCCAGCCGGGCAGCTTCTTATTGCTCCCCAAGATCCATATAAGATGGCAACACCTGGGAGGCCCCTTTATCATTTTGGCTATTGGGACAACTGACAGAGAAACAGAATATCTTCAGGTTTGGGTGGAAATTGGAAATCTCCTAAAACCAACCTGTGTCAAAGATAAGACTCCCAAGCTAACATACAGGACACAACAGACCTTACTTAACAAACTCAATGCCCTTGGTCAACTTCCATGAGAGGACACCGATTTTGGCCACCATGGATGTAGAATCTTGTATACAAACATTCCACACAAGGATGGAGTTGCAGCTTGTCAGGTGCACCTAGTGAAACAAGACCCTCCCAACGAAACCAGTCACACAGCTCATCCGTAGTTCATACTCAGCCTACAACTATGGTACCTTTGGAGAAGAACTGTTTGATTCTACAGCAATTGGGAACTCTTCCATGGGTCAAGATGCGTTTGTCGCCCCAATGATGCAAAATCTCTGTTTTATGGACGGCATGGATGGAGCATTATTTTATCAAAACATGCATAAGCACCCCAAAACCCATGTTGTACCCTCCGTTATTTTTGATGATTATCATTTGTCATTCTGGGATCTGCGGGCTCGAGGAGGCCCTTAATTCATTCGTCATAATGACTTCAATAACTTTCTCACGCACCATTAACCCCTTTAAACTTTGACCTATTCAGGGAGAGCAAAAATCCACTTTCTGGATAACTAAATACACATCAAAGTCCACGGTCTACTCACTATCAGTGGTTCCTAGACCAAACCCGACAGGAACAGGATCGGCCACACTCAGGATGGACAGCTGTTCCACCCCAAGCACCACAAAAAACAGTCTTGATTATATTGACAAGCCAGGGCTCTACGGTACAATTTCGTATTTGGCTTCACGACAACAAGAGCAGACCTGGGACAAGCACCTTCGGGGACTGGTGAGGACAAAAATTTCTCAAACTTGGTATACAGACCCAAAATTGACAGACAATCAAATCAGGCTCAAAAGCGGCCAGCCTATCAACAGAGGACAGTCTTACTTACATACAAGAGACCAAGAGAAGGAAGAAAATCGAGGTCCCTAGTTGTCACCTACAACCCGCACAGCTATGGGTGATCCTATGAAAGGATGCCTGAGGAAAACTTGTCACCTGTGCTAACATAGGGACAAGACAGACTCAAAATACATTATTCCCAGTTCCCCCCCTCTCTCCACTCTCCTTTCCGGCAACACCAAACCTGCGGCGCATTATTGGTCCGGTTCGCTCTGAGAGCTCATAACTGGAAAATGGCACCTCACCTGGCCTGCAGTGAAACAGTGCAAGTGGACTTTGCCAGTTATATCCACACTGCTTGGTGGTACAGATGTACCCTGTTGTCCCACAATCCCAACAGGTGACACTGAATTTAGGGGGGACATTTACTGTCAGGTCTAGCATATGTGGTGTATTCTTTTATTATTGTGGTGCAATTGTCCTTTCACCCACAGGCCTCTATGGTGGGGGAAAACAGGGCACAGACTCAGCCCAGGGCGTTTTCGAATTCACCAACAGTTTCACCATTAACAAACAACAGAACTGATCTTGCAGTGGCGCCATATTTTCTCCATGAATTGATATTCAACTACCATGGGGACGATTGTTGCAGGTACGGGTCTTAATGCGGTGAGATTTTTTAAGACTCTGAGGTGAGAGGAAGGATATGGAATGATAAATTAAATGCAAAATTTAAAAAACCTCTTGCATTATGGGTTTTAAATTTCAATGCCTTGAAGCTTCTTGTCAAGCTATTGTGGTTTGAACCCCTGTGAAGTGCAAACAAATTACGCCCATGATTGCATATAAAAGATATGAGAAGTATATAATTAATGTATCACTCCCGTCACGCCATCACAAAGGGGTTTTTTCCCGAACTGTTTAATTTTCTTGAACAGGTTGTAAAAATAAAATTTGCTTTGGTACCTATATTTTTGCATTTTGTTAATTTTGTAAAAAGGATATTCTAAGGATCCTTTTGAATGAATCCATGTTTTCTTTGTGTGTAGTAAAAAAAGTCTGTGTATTTCCAAGTTTTTGTTTGTATAACATCAGTTCTGAAGAAGAGAGCTTTAGTTGCCTTCTCCCGGGAAAATGGCTCAACTATCAAATTAACTTCAGGTTTGCCTCTAAAAGGTTATCGCCTGATTTCTTCACTATTTTCTACTACTTTCCTTTATTGGTTAACACTCAGTATGGTATCAACATTTTATACTACATGATGTTTATATTTTGTTGGTTAAGCCAAAAATGAAAAATGGATTTTAATTGTGGAAACAAAGGATGAAGTTCTACCTTATTGCACAGTGATTTCCTACACTGAAGAAACCCCTCCCCTTCTCCCAAAATGATTTGGGATTTTTTTCCCAAATTTTTAGACCCATAAATCTTTTTAATTGTGTCATTGCAAAGGGTAAACCCTCCCCCTTATCAGTCTCATACAAAGCCAGAATTGTGACCACTGACCTTAACAATTTATCAGGGACATACCTAAGGAAATTTTGCGCATAGACATTTAGAACTTTTGGCTGAACACAAATTTTTATTTTGAGAACTATCTCTTCTGATCCTGTCATACACTATGGTTCATATATATGCTGAAATATTCTGAACAGCAAGAGGGGAAAACAGCTCAGCTTCTCTCCCCATGATTGGACAGTTGAAACTTGATGTTTCCCCAACATCTGCTTAATCCTTAGGCTATGTTCACACATCTTATTGCCGGCGTAATTGCGGGGACGTATTTTGCCCTCAATTACACCGGCTGCCGGGGCGGGGGGGGGGGGGGACAGCTCGCCAGCCCCAAGACTGCTTTATCCCGGCGCTATACCCGTGAATAAGTACATGTCATTTTCTCCCCCTCGCCGTATTGTGCGAGCAGGGAGGGGACGTAATCCATAGTTTTCCCATGAAACTTGGGTTTCCGTAATGACTGGGACGTATTTCAACCTGTAATTCGCGCAGTACGGCACGAAATATGGGCTCAAATATGTCCCAGAATAAGCCATGTGAACATGGAGTGAAAAGATGATTGAGTCCTTGATAAAGCCACATTGCTACATATGTTTTACTCAGAATGTTTGGGGAAAGTTAAACTTCTGGGCCCCTACCAATCACTAGAACAAAATGGCTAGTAAAGCAGATTGGCCCCTCCAGATCTTCTGTGAACAGATTTGGATAAAAGTGGCCCTATTGATTTGCTTTAAAGAATTAGTCTCCTTTTTATTACTTAAATACGGCAAAACCCCCACTTACATCTTCCCCTTAGTTACCCAAAAGGAGCTTAGGGGCATGCTGCCTTGTAGTTTTTATGTTCCACAGAATAGCACGTGGAACTACAAGTGCCAGCATGCCACAGCAACGGGTGAGGTGAAAATTAGGTGAAATCTTCTTAACAGGGACACAGAGAGCATAAGAAATGTAAAAACCCTTCACTGCACTATGCAAAACTAAGTTACATTTAATAAATATACCTGTTCCGACTTACATACAAATTCAACTTAAGAACAAACCTACAGTCCCTATCCTGTTCATAACCCGGGGACTGCCTATATTAGCTACACTGATATAGAAAAGTCAACCATGAATCCCTTGTGTCTCTTAAATCCTATATTGTAAATTATCTTCCTAATAAAACACTGATCAATACTACTTTCCTTTAACTGAATGATCTAGGCTTTCCATTGATGATATCGATGAACATAAGGATCCTTTGTGTGGGTATAATGTTTTGTGAGTATTGATGAATTATGATGAACATGACATCAATAATAAGATAACAATTTTCAGTTATTTGCCAAATTTATAACAGCATGTGGGCTAGAAATACAGCATATGCAACTTACATATTAAGTGAAAACCCTGCTGGGCTGTTCATTTATAGCACACAGTCTATTCAGACATCTTTTTGTATTAAGGAAAGCTGGGGGACAACCAGCATGGTCCATTATTAAAGCAAGTCAAATTAAAAGACAAAGGTAATTTAAAGATAAAGACATACACACTATACTAAAAGAGTGCTAAGAACAGACTTTAGACTAGGACTGTAAATGTATGCACCTTAATGGATGCACCCTAAGGGCAGGAGAGGATCTTTATCCTCCTTAGAGCACATCTAAAAAGAAAGGAAAAAGCAACACCATACTTCCTTTTAATATGCCTCTTTTATTGTACTGAAGTCCCCATACTGAGTAGTTGGTAATGTTTCTACCTTTTATAGATGGATCTTTTCAAGCCCTTTTAATAAAGGATGTTGCTCTTATTTTCTTTTTGATGCAGATTATCCCCACATCAATGGGGATAGTCCGCATTCCAGCTATCCTATGCAGAATCTGAGCAGATTTCATGTCACACAAGAGTCATGTCACTTCTTTGTATTAGGAAATTCTGCGTTATCTGCACTGACGTGGATTTCCATTTAAAACAACTGGATATGGATTGACATTTGATTTGGACTCAGAATGCAAAGTATATTCCAGATGTTTAATTCACTGTCTCAATTGGTTGTGGGAACATATCATAATATTGATTAACAAGTGTGCTGTACTTTCCAACTTGTTCCAAAAAAACATATGGGGGTAATCCTGTTCCTAATGCTCCAGGGAATGGTGGTGTTGATCAGCACCAATAGGAAGCCGTAATGTGGCGGACTCGTCGCCGCGACTCCTCCTGTCGGGGCCGCCGCAGCTCTGCCCCGGTCCCCGGGACGAGTGGCCGCCGCTTTCCGTGTGTCCGGCGTCGGGCAGCACTTCGCCCTCACGACCCGGCGCGTCAGTACTTACCTCGGTCCGCGCATCCTGTGTCCCTGCATCCTCACTGCTGTCCGGCTGCCGCGTCCCTGTGAATCTAAGGCGCGCAGCGCGCCGTCCCTCTGTGAGATTTAAAGGGGGCAGTGCGCCGGAAATTGGGCTAAATTGCCCAGGCACTGCTCTATTTCACCTGGGAGCATTCCGCCCTGCTCCCCTGCCGGATCTTTAGTGCCTGCCTATCGAAAAGCATTCCTCTTGTCTCGTCCTGATTCTACCGAGTACCGTACCCTCGCTTCCGTCTCTTGACCACGAATCTCTGCCTGCCTGCCTGACCCGCCTGCCTTTATCCACCACGAACCATAGCTGCCTGCCTTGAACCTCTGCCTGACCCCGACTACGAGCCTGCCTGAACGATTTGCACCACGCTATAACATCGGCTGCCACCGCTAGCAAGTGCACGACTGGGTAACGACCTGGATAGTACTCCCGCTCCCAAGCAAGTCCATCCCGCTTGCGCGGGCTCTGGTGAAAACCGGACCTACTTAGATTCCGATCCCTGGCGTGGCTTACAAACCATCGCTTGTGGTGGTCCATGGATCCACTTCCGCGTCCGGAACCGTAACAGTAAGATCCCGGCCATGGAATCTCCCGCCATGTAACCGCTAGCCCAGTGTGGCGGACCCTCACTCGCGTGGTGACCCGACAGTACCCCAGCAAGTGGGCCCAGCAGGGCAAAGCTGATCAGTTGACATCTCATGGTGCAGGCAAGCTCGACACCGTCCCAGCCCAAACCTGCCCACCTCCTCCTGTGGCCGCTCCCGCTCTGGCGATTTCCACTGGCATCCTGTTGGGACCCAAGCCCTTTGTCCTACCTGCCAATTTTGACGGTGATCCCAAGCTCTACAGGGATTCCTCACCCAGAGCACCATGCACATGAGTAATAATGGTGACCAATTTTCCTGTCAGAACGTCCAAGTGGGCGTTTGGGTCAGCCCTGTTTTGTCCGGGAAGAGGGACCTGGCCTGGCTAGCACCTCTATGGACCAGAGCGATCCTGTACTACGGATCAGCAAGCCTTCCTCGCTGAATTCCGCAGTGACTTGAGGAGCCAGCCCGAGCATCTTCTACTGAGAAGCGGACTCCTTGAAACCTACGCCAGGGTGAAACTTCAGTCGAGAGTACGCATACAGTTTCGCACCTGGCATCAGAGTTGTCGCTGTAAATGACCCCGCCCTGCGCGCCACCTTTAAGAAAGGCCTTGTCCAGCAGTATCAAGGACAACCCTTGCCGCAAGAAATTTGCCATCCTCTTTAAGCGAATAATCCACCTGGCCACATCTGCATTGACGTGCGCTTCCGCAGAGAGGCAAGAAGAGCTCCGCCAAGATCGCGAGCCTGGCTGACCCCGCCGTCATGCCCAACCCAGGCTCCGGTGTTCCAGGAGGCCTCCACTGCCGCTTCGTCTACCATCTGAGGAGGAACCCAAGCAGGGGAACAAGTCCACATTTCTGAGCAGGAATTATCCCGTCGGCTGCCCAGAAGCTATGTCTGTACTGCACCAGTCCGGATCATTTTTCGAGGAGCTGTCCGCTTTCGCCCCCAACGACCGGAGAAACGCCCGCAACCTACTAGGTTAATGTTTGTGGAGGCATCCCTAGGTGAGAACTCTCCTCCCACGCTGACTAGCTGGTGGAGATCAGGACTGACCTTCGGCCTTGTATTCCAGGCTCCTGTGTTCCGGACTCCGGTTCCGCCGGAACTTTATTATTCCACCCGCCCTTGTATCCCTTATACCACTTCCTGTGGTTTAGTCCTGGAGAAGCCGTTGTGATATCCTCCCGACACAGGGAGCTGCTTGGATACGCCATCCGTAACAGGAACCAAGCCCGTGACCCCTCCACTGGGCAGCCCTGCATATAGGAGAAGATCCTCCCTCTAAGTACTGTCTCGGTCATCCTCTTCGATCCTGTTAGGGCTCCCGTGGCCTGTGCTTCGCCATGCCCCTACGCTTAATTGGATTGAAAGGCGAGGTCGATGCCTGGGGACCAGGACTGCTGAACTCTTGTCTGGTGGCACCCATCGCCCGTGCGCTTCCGTCCTACCCAACCGTCCTCTCAGGCCTCTGCCAGGTTTGCCTAAGGGAAATACCGTGATTACGCAACGTTCTCTCGAGACGCAGGCCGGATCCTTCTCCCCTCATCGCCCCTTGATACTGCCCTATCGATCTACTGCCGTGGGGAGCCGTCCCTCCTAGGGCAGGGTTTACCCACAGTTCGTAAACCGGAGACCAGGCCATGTCGACCTACATACGGGAAAAACCTGCAAAGTGCTTGTTATACCAAATCCACCTCCCCGCGCGGGGAGGATTTTCTTCGGCAGAAAGAAAGTGGCTCCCTTTACGGCCGGGTATCGACTAACGGGGCTTTAACAAAAATCACGGTGAAAAACCGCTATCCCTTGCCGCTGATCACGGAACTGTTTTGACCGGACTTCGCGTAACACAAACTTTTCTCCAAGTTTGACCTGAGAGGGGCCTACACCCTCATCCGCATTCGAGAGGGGTGGATGAGTGAAGACTGCTATTAACACCACGGATGGACCACTTTGAATATCTTGTCATGCCCTCGGTCTGTGCATTGCCCAGCAGTCTTCCAAGAATTTGTGAACGATACTTCCGAGGATCCCTTTACACGTGTGTCGTGTCTACCCTCCTAGACACATACTGGTGCTCTCAGCCGATGTGGAGACTCAATCGCTCGTCATGTCCGCTCTGGTATTTGGAGCGGCTACGTGACCAACCACCTCTAGTACCTAAATTAGAGAAATTGTCTCTCCACCAACCACCCTCCCCGATCCTTGTTACGTCATCTCGGACCGCGCGTGTTATACAGATAGGAATCCTGCCAAGTGTCCGTCTGTCTGCAGTGGCCCCGGCCGGTGGCCTACGAGCTATACAACGCTTCCCTGGGCCTTCTCGAATTACTATCGTCAGTTTTACCTGCATTATACTATGCTTGGTGGCACCTATCATTGCACTTACCAAAGAGAACTCCCAACCCTAGGCAGCTGGCCGCCAGAGGCCGAAAAGAGCCTTTGTCTCGACCTTAAGGCACCTTCGCCTCTGCGCCCGTTCGACCAACCCTGATTCAGAGAAGCCATTGCTTTAAGAGTCGATGCCTCCTGTCGGGCTGGCAGCAATTCTTACGCAGAAGGTCACCAAAGGCAAGATGGTCACCTGTGCTTTTTCTTCCTCCAAGACTTTCTCCCCTGCGAGGAGAAATTACACCATCGAGCACCGGAGAATTTGCTGGCTATAAAGCTAGCCACTAAAAGAGTGGCGTTATCTTCATGGAAAGCGCACGCTAATACCCCATCACATTTACTCCGACCAATAAAAATCTTCAATACCTCCAATCGGCCCAACGCCTCACCCACGTCAAGCCAGGTGGTCCCTGTTCTTCTCGCGCTTCAATTTTCCAGATACATTTTCGGCCATGCAGAGAAGAACGTCAGGGCCGATGCGCTCTCCCATGTCTCCGATTGTGATGGGTGAGGAGGGCACGCCCCATCATATAATTTCCCCTTAACCGCCTGAATCTCGGTGGCTCCAGTAGATCTGCGAAAGGTACCTCCAGGGAAGCCTTAAGTCCTCCTCGCTCTCGCAGGAGAATTAATGAAATGTGGGGGACACTGTTTCTCTTGAGGCGCCTGGTCACCCAGGAGCACGCAAATCCTTCCTCCTAATCTCTTCGTTTTTACTGTGTTGGCCATAGCTTCGCTAAGGGACATCAGGATTTCGTGAAGTCCTGCGTTATTCTTGTGCTCGTAACAAGAATCCTCGCCACAAACCCGCGGGTTTTGCTCCAGCCTCTGCCCAGCCCCCCCGATTGGCCCCTTGGACTCATGTGGCAATGGATTTCGTCACGATCAGCTGCCTACCTCTTCGGGGCAAACGACGTCATCTGGATGGCGCACTTTATACCCTTGCCAGAGCTGGCCCTCGGCCCCCCCAGTTTGCTAGCAGTTTTTTTCTCCCACCTCTTCCGCCTACACGGACTTCCTGCAGCACATTGTCTCGGATCGGGGGTCCCAATTTGTGTTCCGAGGTTCTGGTGGCCCTCTGCTCGTCGGTTTGCAGGTGAACCTCGATTTCTCTTCGCCTACCAACCTCACAGACGAACGCCAATGGAGAGGATCAATCATATCCTGGGGGGCTATTACAGACATTTTGGTTTCGGCTCGACAGAAAAACTGGCCAGCTTGGCTTCTTGGGCGGATTTTTCCTATAACTCCCGTGGAGTCAGAATCCACTGGTACTTTCGCCATTTTTTCATCGTCAATGGCCAGCATCCCCCCCTCCATTTCCCGATTGTCTCCACTATCAGAAGTGCCGCAGCGATACTTTTGCCCAAATAAGTGTCCATTTGCAAACAGAACCCGCCAGTCTCTGCACATGCATCCGCACGCATGAAGGTCCAAGCGGACAAGAATATAAGACCCTCCCCAGTGTTTTCACCTGGCGACAAGGGTCTTGGCTAACGGCCAGATAATATTCCGCTGAAGATCCCCTCGTACAAATTGGGTCCCCCGGGTAACGTATGACCATTTTTTAGAAGTACTCCACACGCATCACCCGGCTGCCTACAAACTTCCGCTCCACCCACAATGTGCGTATTCCCAACTCCTTCCATGTCTCTTTGTTGAAGCTGTGTCCTGAACCGTTTTTTCCCTAGAGATCATGCCTCCATCATCTGAAGCGAAGGCCGCCAACATCTTCACTGTAAATGAGATCCACGATAAGAAGACCATCAAGGGAAAGGGCGGTATTATCTATCGACTGAAAGGAGTTTGGTCCAAGGAGAGATCCGTTGGAGCCGAGGAGACATCTTGGACCGAGAGTTGCTGCAGAGAGTCCTGCAGGCCCAGGAAGAAGCGGGGAGGCTAAGGGGGGGTATGTTGCGACCATCGCCCGCACTACCTCCTGCGGGCGCCCCGCAGCTCTGCCCCGTCCCCATGACGAGTGCCTCGCCGCTGCCTCGGGAGTCGGGCGGCGGGCGCACTCGCCCACCGCGCGTCAGTACATACCCGGCCGCGCTCCTGTGTCCCTGCAGCTCTCCTGCTGTCCTGAATGCTCGCGTCCCTGTGATCTAAGGCGCGCGCGCAACGTCCGGCTCTTTGAGATTTAAAGGGGCAGAATGCGCCGGTAAATTGGTAATTGCCGGCCACTGCCTCTATTTCCACGCTGGGCGCTTCCGCCCGCGCTCCCCACCTGCCGGATCTTTAGTGCCTTGCCTATCGAGAAAGCTTCCCTATTGTCCGTCTGATCAACATGTGTACCGTACCCTCGCTTCCGTCTCTGACCAGAATCTCTGCCGCCTGCCCTGAACGCCTGCCTGTCCACGACCAACGAACCATAGTGCCTGCCCCTGGACCTCTGCCTGACCCGACAACGAGCCTGCCTGACGATATTTGCACCACGCTATACTTCGGCCTGCCACCGTAAGCAATCACTGACAGGGGTAACGACCTGGTAGACTCCCCGCCGCAGCAAGTCCATCCGCTTTGCAGGCGGCTCTGGTGAAAACCGGGACCTACTTATATTCCGTTTCCCAGGCGTGGCTTACACCATCAGTATTGTGGTGTCCCGAGATCCACTCCGAGTCCGGAACCGTAACCCCGTGTTAATCTTTTTCACACTACTATGTTTCATCCTGAAAAGGGTATTCCTATCTCAGTAATTAGCTTTAATTGTGTTGACAAAGCTAAATAAAGACTATTGCCAAATACATTGCTGTTGCTATTCCAATTATACATCATTTTAGGCTTGGGCCACACAGCACAGGACAAAAAACTCAGCGAAAACCAAAACCTAAAAACTGCTTTGAACATCAGTTTTTTGTCCAAAGCAGCTGTGTTTCAGACTTTTTTTGGGGCGGTTTTCAGTTTTTTGGCAAGTTTTTTGGACTGTCTTTGAGCAGTTTTTTGGCAGTTTTGAATGTATGCAAAATTCATATACCTTGTTAAACACTTGGTCAGTTTTTCAGCAGAAATGTTCAAAAAACACACCAAAAAAAAGTCTCATGGTTACATAGACTTCAATGGTAAATTTTCTGCCCTGCTCTGTCGTTTTTTGCAACATGTTACAAAAAATGATCAGCAGCAAAACCGAGCAGAAAAAAAAAAGTTCTGTGGAGACTGCAGAATGTTTTTACTTCACAGATCTATGGGATCTGTTTTCAGTCATTTTTTCAGCGTTTTTAGAAAACGCTGAAAAAACTACTGGAAATGTGTGCTGTGTAGACATAGCCCTAGAGTTAGAGTAGTTCTTATCTTCTGCTTGTTTACGCAAGCTTCTTCAGGTACAGACTACCTCACTTTGTACTATTAGTGTCCATGCTGGTAACGTGACTCCCTGCAGTGTCTTATCATCACGATGGAACTTGCTTCTGAGTCTTTGATTATATCTTTCTACTGAGAAAAATATTTTAACTTTAAAATTACTGACCTTGTAGCAGCCTTGTACCATCCTTTCTGCAGAGCACATATATGTGTAATTATTACATCAAAGATAACAGAATCACTCAGCAGTTAACAGTGTCTTGGCAGCTTACAAGTTCTTTCTCACTGTAAGCTTCTTCTCATAACAAATACAGCTCTGTTAGCTCTCATTTGTAGCCAGACATCCTGCTTGGACAGTGTCATTGTTTTTCACAAACTCTTCATCAATAATGTTGCTGTAACAGGCATAACTAGGAAAAGTAGCTCGCAAAACGGAAATGTCATTTACTGCTATAGACCCACACACAACTTGCACAGATGTCAGGGTATGTTCACACAAAGTTTTTTAGACCATATTTAATGGCATTTTACATGCTGAAATACGGCTCAAATCAGCTCCAAATAATGTTCTGTGCAGCTCTCATTATTTTTTTAATGTAAAATAAGTGCTGTCATTCACACAATGTAATAGCAAAATGTTTTTCTGACCCATTTATGCCCATAAATTTAAGTGATCTGTCAATTCTTGAGGCATTTTACATGTGTAAATTCCCATAGGAAACAATGGTGAGCGTATTTGAGGGCAAATATGTTTCTAAATAAACTACACACTTTGTGAAATGTATTTAGATGCGTTTACATGCCACAAATATGCTCTGGGTCATAATTTGAATGTCTGTATTTTGACTACCATTGGCTGACACCAAGCACAAGCAATAGTAATGTCAGACATCTCCATTGCTAACATTGGAATTAAATGGGCAAAAAACACACAAAACACATGAAAAACCTTTTATTTAAATAACTGCTTCCTGACATCAGCCCTTATTGGCCATTTTATTAACAAAATGTATCCAACGCTGGTCCAATGTAGTCCAATGAGTCTGACATAGTCCAAACCGAAACCTGTATAAAAAAAAAAAAACTACAAAACATATGACAGCACTCCATCTCCTGCACCCCCTGAAGAACATGCCTGGAAAAAAACTAAAAATTTCAAAGGGATTTTTGTGTGGAAAATTTCCCAAGCAATTTTGTAGCAAAAAAACCCCCCGGTTTTACATTTTACGGCTTTTCCCAGGACCCCCCCTGCATAAAAAACATACTAAATTAAAACCCAATTGCCTTTTAAACCCCCCAATTTTCTTTTTTGGTTTTTTTTGGATATTTTTATTCTTTTTATATTTTTAGAACAATCTTCCCCCAATATTGCCATAAAAAAGGTTGGCGGAAATTTTTATAATTTTCTCATTTAAGCAAAAAGAAAATTTCAGGAAAATGAACCTGGAATCCTCAATGGGGTTTTAAATTTGCCCCAAAAGGGTGGCCCGGGTTTTCCCACCAAAGGTATTTTTTGGGATTTCGATCCTTTCAACAGGTTTATAGGAGAAAGGGGTTTTAAAGATGCCCTCCATAAGAAACCCACACAGGGTTTTTTCGGGGGAAAACCCAAACGCCCCCTTTCTCAAGTGTGAGCGGGGAATCCAAAGTAAGTATCTTTTTTGTACCCCTTTTGAATGAGGTGAGGGAAATTTAAAACCCGCCCCCCTATTTGGCAATCCCAAGGGACATTAACTATGAAACCCAAATATACTTCTTAAAAATTAACATACTTTTCTAGTAAAAAACGTTCTATTAAACCCAACAGTAAAAGGCTTGTAAATTACCCCCATTCCATTTTAACCCCAAATTAAAAAATTGTTCTAGATAGAATCCACTATGGAGGAAAAATGAATTGCAACATTAAAATTTCAAAAAAATTCCCTTTCCCACGGGGAAAGTTTCTTTAAAGCCCCTTTTGGAGCTAAAGCCCCAAATATATTAATCCAGAAATTTTCCCGCTGAAAAAAATCCCCAGTTTAATCTAAAGGGGTCTTTTCCCCGTGACCCCCTCCCAACACAAAAACCAGGCAAGTCTGATACATTTTTGGGGAAGTTCTAAAAAGAAAGGGTCTAGCGGGGCCCTTTTCACCAACTTTTTTTGTTTTTGTTTTTGGGTTTTCCTTTTTTTGACCCTTCAGCTCAGCCTCACTTTGGATTTTTTTCCACCCCGGGGATTTTATAAAAAACGAATTGAAAAATTTTCAAAATGTTCATTGAGCTGGACACGTACCCTTACGTGAGGTTAAACCAAAATTTAAAAATTTTGCCCCCAGGGAAATTTGAGTAAATTTATAACATTGCTGGTATTTGCATGTGAAAAAACCCCACGGATGGGGCCCGGGGGGTACCTTGTGATGGATGTGCAATAGAATCCCCTTTATGATCCCATTGAAATTTATAAACCCAAGCCAGGCAGGGGTAAGAAACCCCTTTCGAGTCTGAAAAAAAAATTTTTTGGGCCCGACTAATTTCTTTTTAAGGTCTGAATGTACAACAAAAATTAAACCGATAGATTTCCCTTTTAAATAGTAAACTTAGGTTTGGTTTTAAAAAAGTAGCCATATTTTTGACCCTTTTTGCTGTAAATGCCAGTTTTTTTTCCCTGTTGGGTTCTCCTAACTAGTTAGCTTGGGAATCATTAAAACTGAAATGTATCCGCTTCTAGGGATCGTTTTTTCTCTGGGTTTTTGGGACCCCGAGCTTCATTGGTGATAGGGTGCCCCCTCTTCTCCTATCTTAGAAATATTTTTTTCGAGAAACCCTTTCCCAGTAAATTTTGGGAAATTAGCTTCTCTTTTTGTTTTTGGGAAAAATTTCATAAGGGGAAAAACAAAATTGGGGCGACCCCTGGGGAAAAACTGCCTTTAGGGGGGCATTAATAACATGGGGGCCCCAGGGGTTAAATTACGACTATCAAGAAAGTTATTTTTGTTTTTTCTCCTTTAAAAATTTTGTTTGGTGGATATATTAGCCCCCTTCCCTTTCTTAACGTAACATCTAAGAAGTGTATATTTTCCCACGATCTTTTTAAGAGTGAATGCAATCTGGGCATTTTGCCGCATTGATATACCCCCTTTTAAAATTCACCCAAACTCCCCCCGCTGCCTCCCCAAAAAACATCAGACATCGTCCACATTTTTGCTGCCCCTAACTATGTGACAGCTCCAAGGAAATTTGCATAACATTTCAAATCCTCAAAAGATTCCATTTAAAATATTGGCAAGGAAAGGGGGGCGACGGGAGAACCATCGAAACCCTGCCGGGTTTCCAATAGCAATCCCCGTCCAAAAACGAAAAATTTCCCCCTTTAAACCTTGTGAAATTATTGTGATTTTGGATTATTTGTTGTTTCCCAAATTTTTTTGGGAAAACCCCCTTTCCTAACGAGTTGTTGAAAGGATTCAAACATAATGCTTGGGCACCTAAAGGGGCGGTTTGGTTTTCTTCCTTAAACTATCAGGTTTCATTACTAGATCGTTTTCCCCCCGGAATACTTTTCCCCCAACCCTTTTTTTTATTTCCTCGGCAAAAAAAATTTTAAAAGCTTGTTCAAAAAACAAAAAGGAAATACTCCTGGAGGGGCCAAAAATTAAAACCCTTTTTTTAAAAAAAACGTTAGACTGAATAGGTGTAAGAGTCTTAGGGCGAGATGTTCACAATCAAAAATTTTTTATTATTCCCCCCTTTATGTTCCGGTTTTTGGTTTGGGGCTTTCGGTAGGTTTCGTTCGTTGGTTTTTGCCCACTTGGTTTGGTTCCGGGGCCCGGGCGCCCCTTTTAAAAAAAGGGTTTCGTTGGGCCCCTTTTTTTAGTAGAAGAAAATGTCTTTGTTTTTTTCCGGTCGGGTTTCCCCTTCAAGATGAAGTTAATGTAAAATGTGGGGTTTATCTTTTGGTGTTCTACGTTTTGAAATTTTTCCTTAGCCCCCGAAAAAAAACTTTGTTCTGGGATAATCCCTTGGGATTCCCCTTCAAAAATTTTGATCTTTTTGACCCTTATTTGTTTCCCCTTAGTTTAGCAATATTTTCATTAATCTGTTTAGTAACTTCCTCAAACGCTTCACGTTGAGTTGCTTTAAAACTCTGTTCACATTGTATGATATCATCACGTGTTCTCTTAATCGCAAGATGGAGGTGCTGGACAGTCAATAACATTAGATCAAGTGAATAGCGATTACTTAGTGCGAACCACTTGCTTTGATATTGTGCATCATCTTTCAGCAATATTGGCATAAGTGAACTCCTAAGACCTCTCGGTATACGTTGTACCTTTAAGTATTCGGTAAGCGTAGATGCGTGAAGGTGTAAGCTCAGCTCCTTTTTCCTCAGCGTTTCTAGCTGTTTGTTCCAATCATGGGCTGATGTAACACCTGTGGCACCTGTGGGACTCCAGCTATAGCCTGCATCTTCGGCTTGCTGGAGAATCTGTAATCTTTCCTCTTCGGACAGTCCATATGTCTCCGCTCTATTTTCAGTAATTACTGATATGTTATCAAAGGACATAATGATGTGCTAAAGCGGGGTAAGTAAGCAACTTCAAGCAATAGTGTAGCACTAAACCACCCAGGTTACATGTACGGCATTAGCAGGACCCCCCCTGCATGTGGTAAATTCTGCAGGGATGATTCATGACCAGGAAAGTCATCATGGTGGAATGGACAGGATGCAGAAGAAACGGGAAAGAGAACAACTCCAGTCATAGAAGACCTCTCTGGTGAGTATCTACCACTATATGGTCACTGTATGGACATAATATACAGTCTGCAGAGTCTGTGGACACTGGTATCTACCACTATATGGTCACTGTATGGAGGTAATATACAGTCTGCAGAGTCTGTGGACACTGGTATCTACCATTATATGGTCACTGTATGGAGGTAATATACAATCTGCAGAGCCTGCAAACACTGGTATCTATCACTATATGGTCACTGTATGGTGGAAATATTGGTAGTAGTGTAATGGTTTATGTTCAGGTACAGTTTGGCAGCATCTCCCCTGGATGCTAAATAGGCAATCCAATGTCCAGGAAAGCTGGGTGATGCCAAACCCATCAAATAGCTATCTTCCAGAGCCGTTACACAGTGGGTGTGACCCTTTTTGAAGAGGGTGTGGCTTTTTATAAAGAGTGCATGGTCTGTGCACATTTTTTGGGCAGCACGCATCTCTGTTTTGCTCCCAAAACATCTAGTAACCTGTTAAGTTAAGATTAATTAGAAAGTAATTAAATAGAAAGTGATAAATTCATAAACTGTTTTTTTATGATAAATAATATATTTTTTTTTATATTTTTTATATACTGTAGGTTCATGCCTGTCCCAGTCTTTGGAACAAGAAATCTACAGGGTATAGTGACCAGCCTCAACGTGACAGACAGTTTCAGGACATCTGCCACTTGCTGTACTCTGGGACAAGTACGATGCCCAGTTGCAGAGAGATATCAGTAAGTTGGTTATATTTAATCAATGTAACTCATTGAACCCATAACCCATAATAAGATGTAAATTAAAACTATTTTTTTTCTATTTATCGAGACTAGGATGTACGTAACAGGTAGAAGTTAATGTGGGACCAGATCATCCAGTGGCAGAAAAAGGAGAGGCAGATATCAAGCGGGTCCTCTCCCCAGAAGAAAATGCAATTCCACACCCGGATGAGCTGATGTTGCTCTGTCCACAGAGAGAACTTTGCCTGTAAGCATTTATTTTTTTAAATGATCTTCAAACCAAACATTGATATGTCGATATTTCCAGGACCTCCATATATCTCAGTAACAGCCCCCCTTAAGTTACAGAGCTTTATAGAGAGCCAGTCACACTTATGCAGTTACTCTCCATTCTGTTCTATGGGAGTTCCAACCAGAGTTGAACATATTGGTTCCCCGAACTCAGAACTTCCATCAAATAGAATGATGAGCTGTGCGCAGTCTGCCCTGTTACCAAGAAAAATTGACCCACACTTATCAGACATTGATGGCACATCTTAGCAATGTGCCATTAAAATCTAAGGTCGTTAAACCATTTCAATTATGTATATTATTTTTTTTTTCTACAGAACTTCAGGAAACATCAGGCAGCATCCTCTTTGCAGCAGGAGGAACATAAGCCGGGGGAGAGCTCTACCACCAGACCTGACGCCTTAACAAACGAAGTAGAGAGGGAGATGTCTCAATCCGGCAGGATCTCTGGGAGTGGGTCTCCTGTCAGATACTGACTCTGATGTGTCTCAGGGATAAGCGCCATTGACAAGTGCTGCAGCCACTGCACTGGCTATGGCAGATGCTGTCCCTCCCTTGGAGCCCACCCCTATCTCAACTCCTCCTCCTACTCTCACATCTTCCACACCTGTCCATATTTGTGGCTGGGGCCGTATTACCCTCTGTACAAGAGAAAATTCTGAATTCCAGGTAGAACTTGCTTCCCTTGTACAGAGGGTAGGTGCTCATGATGTGCTGGATAATTATTTATACAGGCATGCAAACCACTACTGCTAACCGCAAGCTATAAAGCCATAAAGACTCAGGAAAACCTCATGTATTACTATCACACCACGGCAGCAGTCAATGGCCTTGAAGTCCCTCTGTCCGAGACCAAATCTAATGCTTTCAGTAATACTGTGACCTGACAGACAACTCTCTTCCTTTGACATATGTGATGAACTACCCATTGCATTTTGTACCGCCACCTTACATTATCCTGCCTACCCACCACCACCACCCCATCCACCTCTGACCCATCCACCTTCATGCCCCTCTCACTGCTGAGCCCTACTACTCTCACTACGATTACTATACAAAGCCCAACAGTTGGGGATTCCTTGAAAGTATACACAGTACCACTCTGTCATCCAGAGACTCTGTTTATTTTTCATTACCGTACTTTACATTTTCTTTTGTCTTTGATAATGTTTAAATCTTTCTATCATTAAAATATTATCCAAGAAGAAAAAGTAAATATCATGTACACCTATAATGTTTTATGCTGTTTTTTTCCAATTTAATTATTTTTTTAAAATCAAAGTTATATTACTTTATTTTGTTATAAATATAAAGCAATAGCATGAAAAAAACATTTTGTAATGGATTTTGCTCATTATTTAAAATCACCTGATCTAGACGTGTGCAGCTAGCTACAAGTCACCCATGCATGTGGATTGTGGTGCTAGCAGCTGTCCTCCTCATTCACTTATATGAGTGCTTATGATTACAGCACATTGTATATATTATGGTATATACAGAGGCTCCCATATAAGTGGATGGAGAGTACTGCTGTAAGCACCTCCCTCCCCATGCAAATGCATGGACGACTTGTAGCAAGTATCCATTGCCGGTGACTGAGTAATTGAAAACAATGTAATTTTTTTTTTTAGATTTTTAAAAATAATTAAAATTTAATTATTTGCGAGCTACAGTATTTGCAAAAATATAAGAAAAAAAGGTGTGTTCAGAAATTGGTAGATGCTAGTGGGGTGAGGAAAAAGAAAAATGAAGAAATATTATCTTTGAATGGTGTTGAAAATTATATGTCTAGAGATTCACAGAATTTCCCAAAGCTTTAGGTATTATTTTTTTTCAACTTATTTAAGCACCAGTGTATCTTTATAAATGAAAAACTATTATTACTCATTTTTTTTTTAAAGGTTTGTTTTTCTTTTAACAGTAATTAAAGTAAAATTTAAGGGGGTTTTTATCCGCGTGAGATGAGTTCGGTTGCATTGCCACTTGCTTTTCTTTTATGAGTTACGGGCCTGCCCCAGCGTAAAGGCCTGACAGTCCTGAAGACAATGCTGGCTTGCATTTGTTCCCAGCATGGAAGGAGCCCCTTTCTTTGTCCCTTACCTCCATGTTCTACCCCCTTTTGCTCGCTTACCAGATTTACCCATTTTCGAAAGATAAAATTTGAGAGGGTTGGAAGAGTTTTGGACGCTCTTATTAAAAAGGCAAATCCAGCTATTTCAAATCCTAAATCAAAAAAAAAATTGTGTTTTTAAATTTAACGAAGGGGCTTATCAACAAAGTGGCGTCCCAAAGTGAAAAAAACACGTTCTGAATTGTATAGGATAATAAAAGGTATTTTTGGCCCCTATGAATACACCTGTGGTGAACACAATTGTGGTTAAAATTTTAATGCAATGTGGCTTTCAAAAAGCGGGCCCTTTCCCAAAGTGAAAAAAACACGTATCTGAAATGTATACGTATAATAAATGGTTTTTTGGCACCTTAAAAATTACCCCTGTGGTGACTCAAATGCGGATTCAAATTTAATGCAAGGGTGGCTTATCAACAAGCGGGCCTGTGCCAAAGGACATAAAAACTATTGAAATGGTATGTAAAAAAAAGGTTTTTTTTGGCCCCTATCAATACACTGTGGGATACAAAATTGATGGATTCAAATTTAACTAAAAGGTGGCTTTCACAAAAAGCTGGGGGGCAAAAGTGAAAAAACCGTATCTAAAATGTATACGGATAAAAAAAGTTTTTTTGGACTATAATTCCCCTGTGGTGACTAAAAAATTGCTGGATTAAAATTTTTAACTGCAATGGGGCTTATAACAAAGCTGGCCTCGCCAAAAATGAAAAAAACAGTATTGAAATGATAGGATAAAAAAAGGGTATTTTTGGCACATAAAAAACCCCTGTGGTGACTAAAAATTGAGGGATTAAATTTAAATGCAAGGTGGCTCTATCAAAAAAGTTGGAGGGCAAAAGTGAAAAAAATGTATTAAAATTTAGGATAAAAAAAAAGGTATTTTTGGCACCTATCAATTACTGTGGTGATACAAAATTGCTGGATTAAATTTAACGGCAATGGGTTATCAACAAAGTGGCCTGCCCCAAAAGTGAAAAAAAAAAGTATTGAAATGTATGGATAATAAAAGGTATTTTTGGCCCTATAATACCCTGGGTGATCAAAATTGTGGTTTCAAAATTTAACTGAAGGTGGCTCTATAACAAAGTGGACTGGGAAAAGTAAAAAAAACACGATTAAAATTATAGGATAATAAAAGGTATTTTTGGCCCCTATCTTTCCCCTTGGGACTAAAATTGTGGATTCAAATTCTGAATGGGTCTATCAACAAGGGGCCCTTCGCCAAAGTGAAAAAAAAAAGTATATGAAATGTATATGGATAAAAAAAGGTATTTTTGGCCTTAATAATGTGGTGACTAAAAATTTGCTAGATTAAATTTAATTGCAGGTACCTCATCAAAAAAGGTGGACGGGGAAAAAGTGAAAAAAACATTCTAAAATGTTGGGAAAATTTAAAAGGGTTTTTTTTGGCCTATAATTTTCCCCTGGGGTGACTAAAAATTGGGATTCAAATTTACTGCAAGGGCTCTATCAACAAAGCTGGCCTGGCAAGTGAAAAAAAAAGTATTGAAATGTATACGGATCTAAAAGGTATTTTTGGCCCTATAACCTGTGGGATAAAAATTGTGGATTCAATTTTAATGGGTGGCTTTATAAACCCCAAATGGTGGGCAAAAGTGAAAAAGAGCCCCTATCTAAAAGTTATGTAATAAAGTGGGTTTTGACTAACAAATACCCCGCAGTTATAGAAAAGATTGTACCCTAATATAATTTCAGGTGCCCAATACCCAAAGAATATTTCAACAGAAAATTTTTAAAATAAAGTATTGCATGCAATGTTAAATAAGTTAGGGCAAATATCCGTATTTGTAAAGATCTTGTCTGTGTTCCCCCCCTCCCCCCCCCCCCCGCTCCATTTAAATTTCGGGTAGATGCTCCTTTAAAATTCTCAGCCTAACTCCCAAAATCTGCAATTTCTGTCTAACTTTTTTAAAAGGATATACTAAAAGTAGAGCGTTTTGGTAAAAAAATTGAATAATTTCGCTAAAACTGTTTGAAAGAGGCAGAGCGCCGTCTATCCTTTGAGATTGACACACATGATCAGAAAAAAAGGGTTTGTTCTATGAAAAACGAGGCCATGTGAATTTTCCAGAAATCGAAAACCATAAATCCCAGTCTGACGGGACACACAGCCCCCCCCCCCCCTGCTCTATTTGTAAGCTTAGCTGCCCCCAAAAATGACGGAAAGCGCCGAAATGGGCAAATTAATAGATTATGCAAGATTTTAACTAAAT
Organism: Phyllomedusa bahiana; assembly: GCA_025379985.1. NCBI lineage: Eukaryota > Metazoa > Chordata > Amphibia > Anura > Hylidae > Phyllomedusa > Phyllomedusa bahiana. The sequence goes on along the minus strand of JAODAL010041692.1, from coordinate 7,755 downwards.
TATCGCGTGATCTAAAAAATGGATAAGTAAATACCGTCCGATTTCAACTTTGTGATAATAATGTAAAAATATTCCATGCAAAGCTGCGAGCGGAGCAAATTTAAATTTCATGCGTAAAAAAAAATAAAAATTACCATTTAAAATAAAATAAAAAAAAATTTTTTTTGAAAATATAAAAATTAAAAAAATAAAAAATTAATAAAATAAAACAGAAAAGAAATTTATGTCCAAAAAAAAGTATTTTTTTAAAAACAAATAGAAATGTCCCTTTATTATGCTGTAAATCTTCCCAAGAAATCTGGAAAAAAATTACAAAACTGTGCCCCCGAAGGCCTTTGACTGGGGAGATCATCTGTTTGGGAAAGAGTGTGTCACCCAGGCTTAAATTATAAAGGCCCCGTTAAGGTTTATGTACCATTTTGCAGCTTGGTTGGATGGGTGGGCCAAGACCCAGGTGAAAGGAGATTTACCAAAATGCTGTGTTCCACTTCCCTGCCGGATTTTCTTTTTTCGAACTAGTTTGGGGAGAACAGGCAGCTTTAAAAGACTCCATCAACCCTATGATATCCAAACCTCATTGAAAAATCAAAATAATAAAAAAAAAAATGAATAAAGAAAAAACCCAAAAGAAAATTTTTATTCCAAAAAATGTATTTTTTTAAAACCAAAAGAAAATGTCCCTTTTTTGTTGTAAAACTTCACAAGAAATCTGGAAAATATTAAAGTTGTGTCCCCGAAAGGCCCTTTTTACTGGAGGGTTTTCCCCGTCCGAGCGAGGCGCTCACGGGGGCTCTTTAAAAATTGCTTAGGGGACTGTGAAGGGTTTAGTTTCCATGCAGTTGGGTTGGATGGGCGGCCGGACCCCAGGTAAATGGAGATTAACCAAAACTGCCTGTGTGCCCCTTCCTGTCAGGACTTTTGTAATCTCAAAAATAGTTTGGGAGAAAGGCGTTTAATGACTCCATAACCGGTGTCATGAAACCTCTTGCAGTGGTGAGACCCCTTCATTAGTATATGATCTTGAAGGCTATCCATGAAACTTCGTGCTGGTCAGCTGTATTAAAAACCCCCCTTGGAGCCAGTACCCTTGTGGGTATGGGCAGAGGGGTTCGTAATGGGAAAACCTATCCCTTAAGGCCCAAAATGGACTGGACGTTTTCCCCGAAAAAGGGTTTTGGTGGGGGTAGATCACCCCGTTTTTGCAGATTGATCCTCAGTAGAATTTTTGCGCCCCAGAGATCCAGATCAGCCCCCTGCCTCAGGACCACGAACAATACTTTTTATTGAAAAATGGATCCCAATTGTGGTGGTGTAGAATGTTGGCTTAATGATGGCACCTTGAGTTGGGGAATATGGCCAAGATTGAAAAACCCCACTGCCTGCGACCAAAATTCTGGGTGGATATGATTGAAATGGGGTGCAAGTGCGACCGATCAGGGGAATGACCCCACAAAATTTGAGAGATGGGAGTTTCCCCCCCCTTTGGGTTTTTATGTGCGCAATGATAAATTTGCCCCGTTTTGAAGAAATTGAAAACAAAAAAGGAAAAAAAATAGCATTTAAAAAGTTTTATTGTTTGGTATAATCAGATAAGTGATTGACTTAAACAATTTGAAAAAAAAAAATGTATACTTTCCGAAATGATCAGCAGTGTTCCATTGGGCGGGGATGTTTAGGTTGGTGTCTTTGTAGAGGAGTTGTTTTCAAAAAAGTCCAAAGACGGTTTAAAAGGGCCCTTAGGGGTGTTTTTCGTGGTCTAGAAAATTTTCCAGATAGGATTGAAAAAATAAATTTGGAATTTAATATTTATATATTGTTTATATGTACATTTGCTTTGAAAATTTTTTTCTTATCTTGTATTAATTTTAAACCAAAATAGGTGTGTTGCGCCAATGGTGTGGGGGTGTACTAGTTCATTTGTATTGGCGTTGACGATTTTTCCTAAAAAAATGTATGATTTAATGTTTCTAAAAAAAAAAACCGTGCTCAATTTTAATAAAACTGTATTTGATGGTTTTTTCCCTTTTCATTTGGATTTAAAATAATAAGTTGGTATCGAAAAATTTTACCAGCCCAACCCGCTTTATCATAATAAATACCCCCTATAATAACATAAAAAATATGACCCACCCCATTTATAAAAAATATGCACCCCCTAATGATGATAAAATAATTTCCCCATGCCACCTCGCTATATCCAAAATGCACCCCCTAATGATCTAAAAAAATACCCGCACCACCCTTTCTTTTATAAAAAAATGTGCCCCCCAACAATGATCTAAATAATACCCCCTGACCTCCTATATCCCCAAACCCGCACCCACTAATGTCATAAAAAAATACCTGATACCCTTGTTTCATAAGAAAAACCCGCACCAAATAATGATAAAAAAATACGCATCCCCCCTTGCTATCATCACACAATATCCGCTCCCACCTAATAATCATAAAAAATTAAACCCCCCTTACTATAAAAAACATACCTCAATAATTATATAAAAAAAAACCCGCACCCCCTCCGCTATAATAAGAAAATCCCCCACCCCTTGCTATATAAAACAATACCAAAACCCCTTCGAATATAACTTCCCGCCCCACCCCAAAATATAAAAAATATCAACCCCCCCTTTACTTAAAACCCCCCCCAACCCCCCTAAAATAAACACAATAAATGCCCCCCCTAATTATCAAAAACAAACCCGAAACACCTTATATAATAAAAAATTGCTCCCCCCTATTCATAAAATATCCGCTCCCCCCTAATAAATTTTAAAAAAAAAACCCCTACTACCCCCGATATTAACCAATACCCCCACCCCCTAAATCATACCACAAAACTACCCCTCTAAAAAATCTTTTAAAACAAAATTGAACCCCCCTCGATAAAAAACAAGTAGGGTTTTTTAAAATGTTGTGAAGGTCTTTTTGTGCTATAGATAAACTAAAGATGGTTTTAAACTATGCAATATTCATTGTGAATTTTTCAGATAATTATATAATAACTAATTTATTTTTGGCCTTTCTTAATTGGGCATGCATAAAATCATGGGGAATCTGTTAATCTATATGTTGCTTATAGCAATATTTACAGTATATCAGTATGCGCTAAACACAAGCACCTTGCAACGGCCATTACTAGGCAGCAATAAAAGCTTTTTTGTTTTGTGCTTATCAGGTATCCCTATTATAAATATTGGTAGCTTAGTGTTAAATCCTAAAATTTTTAATGACTGTGGGATAAATCTTGCTTATATTTTGTTCTTAAATCCTGTTAAAGGGGAAAGGATTTTTTTAATGTAAGAAAAAGTGCAAACTATACACTTGTTTTTCTACAACCAAGTTAAAATCAAACTTGAAAAAAAAGTTTTTTTCTAAGCAAAATCCCCTTTAAAAAAAGGACCAGGTGGATGTAAAAGTACCTTTGATTAAAATGATTTTAAAATCAGTTTAAAAAAAAGTAGGAATTCAATAAACGATTTATTATGGGAAGTAAAGGAATGAGGGTAAAATATTTTAAAGTTAGGGATAAGAATTTCTTTGTTGCCCTTAAACCAATTACAACTCAATTTTTTTTATAAGTGCTTGAGAAAAGGGGAGGTTATTGGTTGCTATGGGCCGGGAAATCTTACACCCCCGTTTTCTTTGCCCCCTGGTATTTTTATGTTATTTTGTGTTTTCCCATGAAAATAATTTTAAGGATAGAAAAAGGGTTACAATACATAGAGGGCCAGATTACAAGGAGGGCACAAATAGCATGTACTGCTGAAGTTCCCACCACATTGAAAACCTAAGGACCTGTTCCCTTCTTGCTCAGACTTTTTCATTCATTTTAAAGGTAATTAAGGACAGGTAATTGAAGACTTTTTCTAAATACATTGTTTTGCAGATTTTTCTTTGGTCAGGAGATAGAGAAGATTTTCTCTCCTCTTAGAGCACACAAGTTTCTCTGTTATGACTATGTCTCCTCACCTCTCCCTGCTCTCTCTTATCTTTTATTGCTCTAAAATGCTGTCAGTCACTCCATGGTGAGTCACCTCCTGCAGAGTCTTATCTCCAGCTAGGGACTTTGAAAGCTTCTCATGTAGCTAAGTAAACACTCATTAAAGCTTAATACACTGTGTGTAATACACTGACATGAGTGCGAGAGATTTATAAAGTGTAAGGGTATGTTCAGACGACATATTCGTGTCACTGAGAGCTATGATTACCTGTTCTTTCCCCAGCGCACAATACGCGCCCGGGGAAAGATATGACATGTCAATTCTCCCCAGCAAGAATGAATTTCAGTGAGAGCTTCAGAGGGATGCGCTGGCCAGTGCATCCTCCTGCAGCTGCGGGCATATAGCAGCGTGCACAGTACGCGCCGCTATACGCTTGCAATTTATCGTCTAGACATGCTCTAACAGGAATAGCTAGGAACAGCAGAGCTGATGCGTCAATCACTGCTATAGACACGCCCACAGCTTGAACAGCATATGTGATGAGCATGTAGCCTTTATCATAGGCACAGGCTAATTTAAGCCTTCAGTTTACCAAACACCCCACTTTCATCATCACCACCGTTTGCTTGGAGCCATAGTAAGCACTTCTGGTCTTTGAATCAGGACCGTGAAGTATAGGTATTACTAATTTTGGGTATGTGTTAAACTCTCTTGCAGAGGACCCTGCATGTACGTCGCCATCTCTCCTATATGTGACTGCAATGTTTTGCCTTTTCGGATCTTAATGGAACTGTTAATATTAAAGAGAAGTAAAACTTTAAATTGTGCCTGTAATCTAATATCTAGTGTCTTGTGTTACAAATTATTATTGACACCTTTTTTTATACATGGACAGTGTCTTTTTTAAAAAGTTATTATTTTTTTTTTTGCATACAAAACACAGAGATGTATATATGTATACATGTGCAAACGTACTTGTATACACCTGGTAATAACACTGAAAAAATATCTTGGAAATGCATTTCCCCATTGTAAATGAGAATGTGAAAGATAAAAGAGTTAGAAAAGGCAACATATTGAAAAGTTGCGCATTGTGACGGAATATAGCTATGATATAATTAGTGTTAGTAAGGAGTCTATCACATCCATTTCCCAAGAATTTCTATAAAGAATGTGTCTTTTCAGCTAAAACTAAGCAGCTGCAGACATAAAAATGGGAGGTCATCAAACACTGTAAATAAAGCTTTTGGCCAGCTGGATAAAGAAAAAATACTATATACCATTTCATCTGGCCTAGATGAGCAGATTTTGTTTAACTATGAAGGAAAAGAAAGTTGGAAGAGGCCTTTATGCAAAATCACTTACCATCTTCTTTTCCATAAGATAAGATAAAATTAAAGTTGTCTTTGAGTCATGATACTGATGTGAATTTACAGCATCCACAAGCAATGCCACTTTACTGTAGCCTAAGTTAAAAGTTAACCTGCAACTCCAACTCCCCATCAGGGGCGGTCAGCCAGTATTCGGCTCCTTTGTGTACTCTCGGGAGGCAGCCCAGGTGAAAGCCAGGAGCAAGTTGCATTTATGCTTCTGAACCAAGAGATCATCAATCACCAACCCGTCTAGGATTTAAAATCTCAGAGGGCTGGGGAAGGTTTTTTTAGTGGCCATTCTCTTAAAAATTATGGTTTATGATAGACCATATCTCCGTCCACTAATTGTGTGATAATGCATTTTTTATGTACTAGGGTAAACAAAAGTCCAAAAGGGAGCATCAAATAAAGGGACTTAAACCCAACTTTTGGAAACTCAACCCATCCATAATCCACAAGCCCATCAGTTAAAGAGTTGATGGAGTCTACTCCAGGGCTATTATGGACTATTTCCTGGTGACTACACAGTCAGGGCAAGCCATAGGGTCTGACACCTCTGTCACAATTTTTAAGGATGCTATATGGATAGGCAGAAATTGCCTCATGTTAAACAGCTGGAATATCTCCACCCTGGACTGATGCAGGCTATTCTACAGCCTGCTTAAAGGGGTTTTCTCACCATGCAGTTTCACAGAGCCAATGCATGCTTTAGAATCACACATGCTGTTCAGGCTGTGGTGCGGGTCTAAAGCAATCATTGACACATCACCTCTGTTGTTCCTAACTATTCCTGTTACATTTTATAAACCTCTTACACTCATGTCAGTGTATTACGCAGGGTGCATAGTCCTAAAAAGTGTTTACTAAGCTAAATGAAAAGCTTTCCACATCAGTAGCTATAGATAAGATCTTGCAGATGATGACTCACCATTTCCCCCAGATGAGAGACTGAAGGCAGCTAGAAACCCAAAGGGGAGGTAAGGGGAGAGAGGAGTGGGGAAAGGTTGGTCATAACCAGAGAAATGTGTGTGCTCTAAGATCTTTAATCTCCTAACAAAGAAAAAATGAACAAAGAAATTTTTATTTTTTTAGAAAAAGCCTTCAACTACCTGTCCCTAAAAAGCTAATCATTGTAGTGAAAAAAATATTCTTTAAAGTCTAAGGGAACATGTATGAACAGGGCTGTGCCAGAAATTGGGGTCTTTTTCAGCCCCAAGATAACCCCGTTCGTATATTTTAATCAGGCACACCACTATCAGGCACATTACAAAGCACCCGCAGCACTTTTTTAATGCGCTGAGATGGGGGGGTGCTGGAGGCTGTCACACTACCAACCGTCGAGCTAACATTTTTAGCTTCAAAACGGCAAATCCAGGCACATTACTGCTGGAACAGGTAGAGCACTTTAAAGGGCCGTTCACACGGCTTATTTCGCCGTGGATGACGCCGTACTGGTTGCGGATTTGCGCTGCGGTACGGCGCCAATCCGTCGCGGGTAATTCCCGGTTTAAACCACAGTTTTCATAGAGAACAGTGGATTCCGTCGCTCCTCCCCCGCTCGGCGAATCGCCGGGCGGGGGAGAAAGTCACTTGCACATTATTACAGGCACAATACGCGCCGTGGATAATGAAGTCTTATGGCGCTGCGGGCGCGCCCGCCCCGCCCCCGCTCTTATTCAAGCCGGAATTGCGAGGGGCAATCCGGCTCCCAAATTACGGGTTGAATAAGCTTTTTGAACACGCCTAAAAGTGGTTTACCGAGCCAGAAGTGTTGCTTTTTGCCCAGAATGTGCTTGATTTATGACCGCAGTAGACCAGGTTCATAGATTTCAGGTGCATTCTTTCACTATTATTGTGCGCCAAAAATGGCGCCTGGGCAGCAAAAAATCATTTAAAGTCACCCCAAAATGTTGATGAAGAAAAGGGTTAACAAATTCTCTCATTTAGGCAGGGCCAAGGCATTGATTGACAGAGGATAGGTGATGCTGGAGTGCCACCTCATGTTTAACTGGGAAGATAGGTTTAATGAGGTTCAGGATCATGAGCTGAGCCACTATATACACAGTGGGTACCGAGGCTACACTCTGTGAAAACAACCCAAAAAAAATGGCACAATTGTGTTTTCTTAATATTCAACGTAGGTGTGGAAGGAAACAGCTGCAGGCTCTCGGGGCTGGGTTAAGGTCGGGATTTGTATTTTCCATGAGCGGGCAATTTGTCTTTTTGCCTTATTTGGTGAGGGTAACAAAATGCTTTGTCCTGGCTCGCTTTGTTTGTGTTTCTCTATAAAGCTTCAGGCCTTTTGATCCCCCTCTTCCTCCTTCTTGGGGACTCCCCATTTAGTTGCGGAATTTTAGTGCGGCTTGTCATATCATATTGTATATTTTAAAACTATACTTGATTGCGTAATTGATTTTTGTTTTTTTTTTACTGATATTCCT
>JAODAL010041691.1:0-35621 GCA_025379985.1 Phyllomedusa bahiana | reverse complement strand
AACCCACCCCTTTTCTATCACACACATTCCCGGGTCACCCCCAACACAAAAGGGCACCCACAGGCACTTATCTGTAAAAAAAAGATTTCCCAAGTCATGGTGGCGGGTTCCCAAATCTTTATTAAACCTCCCCAAAATTTAAAAACAGGGCGGGGAAAGGGTTAAATTTTAGCACTTCCTCCCCTTTTGTTTCCCCCAAAGGCACCCTTTTAAAAGATTTGAACCCTCTTCGAGCAGGGCCCCACACCTTGTGCCCCACCTTTAAGTAGGGGTTTCCTTTTTGAAAATGCTCTGTTTTTTTGCCCTGTAAAAACCCTCTAAAATTGGGTAAATGCTGCGAAATTTTTTTCGCAATATAAATTTAAAGTTTTAAATTAAAAATTATTTTTAAATTTATTTCTTCGCGGGCCAAAGGTAACCCTGCTAAACGGCCCTCCCCCCAAATTTTGTTCATCCCGCTATAAAAGTGGCGCTGACCCAAGACCAAAAAATAGATCTCGGCTGGGGAACCGGGAGGGACAAGGGGGGTTGAGGACAGGGGGGGCCGGGCCGGGGACCCGCTCTCGGGCCCGGCCCAACTAAGGGGTTGTGTCCTAAAATTTTTCCCACCACATTTGGGCCTGGGGTTTGTCAGAATGTAAAATCTGGGGAAAAAAGTGGATGACCATTCAACCAATCAAGAACCCATGGGTTGCTAGTCAGCACCCCGGCCGCTGGGATGACAGGGGCATTTGGGGCCTCCCGATTGCCCCCTGCTGCGGCGTCCCCTTCCCTGGCTGCGACTTGGGCCGGGAATGGTTTGTGCCTTTTCCACCGGGGGGAAAAAAAGCCGCCCCCCTCCGGGTCTGACATACTGTTTTTTCCCTAAAATTTTAACAACACTGTTTGAGAAGAATATCTTAAAATGATAAATACAACACCCGGTACTTGACCCCAAAAAGAACCATTAACAAGTTTGGGGAAAAACCCTTTGGATAAAAATTTGGGCGCCCAAAAAAAGGGCAGGAAAAATTTTACTTGAATTTTTTTTTTTAAAAAAACTCTTTTTGTATTTTACTGAAAATATAAAAGCCCAAAAAACTTAAAATTTAAACCTTCGGATTGAATTTTTCTACAAAATTTTTTTCTGGGCGGTGAAAAACAAATTTTTTTTTTCCCTGAGTACAAACTGCAGAACAACGTTTAATTAACCCCGGGAATGTAAATTGCGAAAAAGAATTGAGCAACCACAAACAGGGAGTTTTGTAGGGTTTACAAGGGCGTGTTTTCAACACTAAAACAACAAGAGAAAAATTGTAATTAACCTTCGCTTGTGAAATTAGGTACAGGAAAATTTTTTTTTTGGCGGATGAAAAAACGGTTTTTTTTGGATTCACTACAACGCGGGAACAACGCTTAATTAAACCCCGGATTAAATTCCCGAAAAAGAATTGAGCGGGCCCACAAACTACAGTTTTTGTACTTGCCCTTTGCGGTTTTTTTACCCTACACAAAAAGGGAAAAAAAATTTTAATTAACCTTTGCTTGGAATTATGGTACAGGAAAATTTTAATTTTTGGCGGTGAAAAAAGGGTTTAATTTTTTTGCCCACCAAGCAAAAAAACAACTTTTAAATTTAAACCCTTTTGGAGGAAAAATTGTGCAAAAAAAATTGAGCAGCCCCCCAAAACTCCTTTTTGAGGGCTTCTTTTTTCCCCCCCGGTTGTTTCCCCTTTTTTTGGGCGGTTGTTTTTCAAAAACGTTTTTACCCCCCAAAAAAAAAAACCCCCAAAAAAAGAAAACAAAAACAACGAGGGGAAAAAATTGGGAAAAAAATTTAAAACCCTTCCCGCTTTTTGGAATTATGGTAAAAGGAAAATTGAAATTTTTTTTGGCGTGAAAAAGCAGTATCTTGAAAGTCACCACAGCACCAAAAAAACCCGTTTAAATTTAAACCCCTGGAAAAAATTTGGCGCAAAAAAAATTGAGCACCACAAACTACAGCTTTGAAAGCGTGTTACCATTCGTGTTGTCTACGCACACAACAAGAAAAAAAATTGTAATTAACCTTCGCTTGTAAATTTTGGCTACAGAAAATTTTATTTTTTTGGGGGGTGAAAAAGAGGGTTTTTTCTTGAGTCACCACAGAGAAAAACAAACTTAAATTTAACCCCTGGATTAAATTGTGAAAAAACTTTTTAGAGCCAAAAATAAAAGTGGTATTTGTTTTGTAAAAACGCTTTTCTTTAAATGAATACAACAGGAACTGGCTTAATCCCCCTTGGATTTCAATTTGCTGTAGCAATAGCATTAAAATGTAATGCAGCAGCAGTGGACACACACGGACTTCAGACCAATCCCCCCAAAAAATCAGAAATAAACATTAAGAGAACAGTCCTGAGACAAGCTGAACACCCCCACAGAAATCGCTGTATAAAAAAAATCATTTTTTCAGTAAGAGCTACCCAATCACCGCGGGAGCACCTTTCCTGTCAGACAGTGAGAGATGTAGCTCCCAGCGCGCGCCCGATTATATAGTGCGGTGACGTCACAGAATTCCCCCGGTCTCTATTGGATTCATCCTGCACATTCTGCAGCTATCCCTTCTTCCTCCCAGAGTCTTTGCCCCATTAACGCCATGTGCTCCCGCCATTTTTACAATCAAAGCACATTCGTTCACCCAAGGGACCCCAAAATTTGACTTTGTTCAAACCCAAGTTTTTCCTGAAATTCTAAACAATTCCACTTTGTTAGAATCAATTCCCCCCCACTCTAGTGCGGGTTTTTTTTTTTGTAAAAAAAAGATGGTAGTCTCCATCCTTGCATTGATTACCGGGAAATGAATAAGGAACTGTTAAGAACCAATATCCCTTTACATTTGATTCCCACCTGTTCAATCAAATTCAGGGGGGAAATGGTTCTCCAAACTGGATCTGAGAGGGGCTTACAACCTTTTTCGGATCAAGGGGGGGGATGAAGGGAAAACTGCAATTTTAAACGCCAGAGGGCCATTTTGAATATTTTGGGTAGCCCTTTGGGGTTTTGTAACGCTCCCACATCTTTCCCAAAACCCTTTTTAATGATTTTTCCCCCGGGTCTCATTGGTCTTGTATGGTTTTTTATCGGGCACATCTTAATTTATTCGCAGATTGGTCTTCCCACGTTAATCACGTACGGGAAGTTTTGCAGATTCTAAGGGAAATTTTGTTTTCCAAAATTTAAAATATGTTTTCGGGGGCAAGAGATACCTTCCGGGGGTAATTTTGACTCCGAACCATTTTCCCTATGAAACCTGGAAAGGGCCAGGCAATTCTCATTTGGGTTTTGCCCTTCCTCCCAAAGCCTTTCCGGTTTTTAGGGTTTGCCATTTATTTTTGAAAATGTATTTGTAATTTTTCTGTTCTCCGGCCATTAACTGAAAAACAAAAAGGGGGTTAATTTTTAGTACTGGAAAAACCAGCCTTAGAGGCCCTTTTAAAAACCAAACAGGTTTTTGTCGCGCCCCCGTTTGGGTTTTAGCGATCATACTAAACCCCTTTTCCTTGAGGTAGACGCTTCGGATTGAGGGGGGGCAGTGCTATTCGGGATCGCCTCCTTGACTAATCTCTGGGCCAAAGTCCCTTTTTTTCCCTAAATTCCCTCTGCCCAAGGAATTACATGTTGGGAACCGAGAATTTTCCAATTTAAAAGGGCTTTCAGGGAAAGCTCCTTTTCCCGAGGGCCCACACCAAGTCACGGTCCCCCAACCGTCAAAGAACCTGCCCTTTTTAGAGAGTGCAAAAGGTTGAACCTCGTCAGACATTGGGCATTGTTCTTTCCCCTTTAACTTCGTGTTCATACAGCCCGGGGTCAAGATTGTTAAGGCAACGCGTTGTCTAAAATTTTCTGTGCCGTCATCACCCGGGAGACCAGTACCCATTTTACCTAAAGAAACGGTCATCTCTGTCATCTCCCCTCTTAGCCAGGGAGATCAAGACACACCAGGATTTGAGACCTGTGGATTGTCCTGTTTCTAAGTCTTTGTTCCCACTCAGTTTCGGTTACACTAAAAAAAAAGAATTTCAGATTATTGCATCGGGCATCCCGAGTGTCTGGGACAAAGAACTCTTTCCCCAATTACTGGTGGGGCCCTCATTGTCCCCCGGTTGGGGGCCTATTAACATTTGCGCACCTGAGCTGGAAGGTTTCCCAGAACCGCCCTCCGGGAACTTGTCCCCTTCCTATACCAATCGACCCGGCTCACATTCTTGATTTTAAACCCACTCCTACCTCTGAGGGGAAGACATCATTTGGGTGGAGTGGGGCGCTTTAGTAAGATGTGCCCTTGATCCCGTTAAAAGTGTTCCGCGCTAAAAAGCTTGCGGAACTTTCATCAGACAATCGTTAAACTGCAGGCACCTGAAAATATTTTGTCGATAGAGGATTAAATTTTTTTCTTGTTTTTTGGAGATTTTCTCTGAAAGGGCTCTCGTATACCCTGTCCTTCTCCTCTCTTTCCACCCGAACTAATGGGCAGACGGAGGGTGAATAAAACCGTTACGAAAAAACTCCGTTGTTTTTTCCTCCGATCAGCGGGGAGACTGGTAAATACTTACCTTTGGGGGATTTCGCTATTAAAACCAGGATAGTTGTTCTCTGGTATTTCCCCCTTTTTTCTGTAATTATGGTTTCCATCCTAACACACATTGTCCGTGCTACTTCTGACATAGGGGGGTGGGGTCACGTTAACGATCGTGACAGCTGGGCCCAAGTTCAAAGAATTTGGGTGAACCCCCAGAACATCCAAAAGGGAAAATGTGATAAGAGGCGCCTTTGTACTGTATGATTTAAGGGTTGGGGGAAAAGGGTTTTGGCTGTCTCCCCCGGAATCATTTTTTAAAGGGCCCCCCTGTGGTAACTTGCGCTGCGCTTTGTAGGCCCTTTATTCATTTTGGAAGTGATTAATCCAGTGGCCTGCTCTGAAAAACCCTCTGGATTCCGGGAAAACCCAAGATTTCACCATCCTCCTAAGAGAACTTCCATCCGTATCCCACCTGCTAAACCCCCTCCTCCCTTAGAATTAAGGGGAATTTTGAGTATGAGGGCCCGAATCATTGACTCTTGCAGAGTACAAAAGGTCGTTGCAAAATTAACCCCGGGCCCCTTTTGGGAAAGGGTTAGGTCCCGGAGAGGGCGTGGGGTTCCCCGCTAACTCATTTATGCTGATTCCCTCATCAAGAATTTTCCCGACGCTAATCCAAGAGACCCCCGGACCAGGGAAAGGGGGGCCAGTGGCCCCTCCTAAAAGGGGGGTACTGTCAGGGTACTTCGTCTGGGGGAGTCCCCCCCCCTTTTAGCCACCCGGCCTTTCGGAGTTAAAAGTCTTAGCCTGGGACCACCCTGGGAAGTTCTGCTCCTGAGCCAGGGATGACAGCTCTCAAGGGGCCAATAGGGGCCCGGATGCGCACCAATCAGCTTCGGGGTAGTTTCCGGGGCAGAAAATTTCTTAAACCCTCATTCCCCCTCATTCCCTATTGTTTTTTCTGGATTTTCTATCCGCTTTTTTTTCTTTTACCCTCGCTTTTGGCCCCCTGATTTTTGATCCCCCCTGACCGTGTTTGGACCCCGGGTTCCTGAAACTTATTCTTCCTGGCTTACGCTTTTGGAAAATTGTTTCCCGTCGTTATGACCCCGGACTGTTTTTGAAAAACCTTTTGGGGTTTTCCCCTGAGGCCCGCACTTTTGAAACGGTAGGGGCTGTATTTAGTTTGGGGTTTCCCCCCTGGGCAACGCCAAGAGGGGAAAGGGAAGTTTCATTTTGGTTTTGGTACAGGGCCCACGCCCCACTTGAGGGGGCCCGGGGTAGGTTTAATTCTGCCCCCTAAAAAAAATTTAAATCAGGGCATTTCTGGGAGGGAATTTAATTTAAAAGGGGTTAATTTTAAATTGTTTTTGGGCTTTTAATTCAGGTAAAATAAATTGGTTTTTTTAAATCCCCCAAAGATTAAAATTTTTCTTTTTACTTCTGGTGCCCCAAATTTAATTAGGGGTAATTAAGGTGTTTGTGTTTTATATTTTTTTTAAAAAAGAAGTAAAAATTTTTTTGTTGATTTTTGGAAAGGCAATTTATATTTCAAGGGGTTAATTAAGCGGTTTTTTCTTTTATTCAAGTAAAATATACTGTGTTTTTTAAACACAAAGACGGGTAAATTTTCCCCGTCATTTTCGAGGCAATTTATATTTAAAGGGTTATTAAGCGAATTTGTGCTTTTTTTATTCAGTAAAATAATGGGGTTTTAAAAACCCCCAAAGACGAGTAACTTTTCCTGGGGATTTTTTGGGGCGCAATTTATATTGAAAAGGGTTAATTAAAACGTGTTTTGTGCTTTTATATTTAGTAAAATAACGGTGTTTTTAAACGCCAAAGACAGAATTTTTCCCGGGCATTTCTGGGCGCAATTTAAACAAGGTTTTAATTGAGCGTTTTTGCTTTATATTCGTAAAAAAATACGGGATTTTAAACGCCAAAGACGAGTAAACTTTTCCGGGATTTCTGGAGCGCAATTTATATTCAAGGTTTAATTAAACGTGTTTTTCTTTTATTTCAGTAAAAAAACAGTGTTTTTAAAAAGCCAAAGACAATAAATTTTTCCAATTTATTTCGGAAACGCAAATTTTTTAAGGGTTAGTTAAGCTTTTTGGGGCTTTTAATTCAGTAAAATGCACAGTGTTTTTTAAACGCCAAGAGAGTAAATTTTTTTTGTTGATTTGAGCGCATTTTTATATCCAAAGGTTACCCAATCCTGTTTTTGTGGGTTTATTTTGGGGTCAAATACAGGGGGTGTATTTTCATATACAGATACTTCATTAAAAAGAGTCTGTAAATTTTTTTACAAACAGATGTCAACAGAGAGGTGGCAGGCCTTCACATGTGAGGGCAGTGGCACAAACATTTCCCGGGGCAGGCAAGGTCGCATCAATAAGGGAGTCGAGCAGGGGTCAATTGGGGAGGCCAGAACGCCGTTCATTATGGCCGTGTGTTGATCAGCAACCCCAAAGGTTTTTTGATTGGTTTTCTGACCCCTAGCCAAAAGTCGGGGGTTCGTCAGATACAAATCTTATTCTGGCCCGGGGAAAAATCAGCGCCCCTCACCTGCCTCAACCCTCCTCATCCGTTTGGGTCCCTCAGCCAAAAACTTATGTGGGCTGGGCTCAGTGCCCCAAAAGTGAGGGAAAAAAATTTGAGGACAGTCAACAGTTACTTGGCAACGAAGAGGTGGGGATGACATCCCCTGCTTCTTGCAGTATTGATGTGGAGAGTGGCATGGGAGGTTTTTTTGGCGAGCGGTCAGCCTTTGCATACCAATACCAAGGCGCAGCTGAAAGTGGCGAACGCTGCGCCTAACACTGCATCCCTGCGTCCGACAGGGGGATTCGGGCCGGGAGGCGCAGGTTACTCCAAAAAACAGGCGAAAAGCCCGTTTATACATGTCGCCCAAGGTGTGAGGGCCCTGCTCGCAGGAGCTTACAATCTATGAGGGTGCCTGGGGGAAACAAAGGGGGAAAAGTGCTAAGTTTACAATGGCCAGCCTTGTTTCTTTAAACATGAGGTAGTTTACAAAAAAAATTGTGTGAACCTGCCACAGTACATCTATATACAAAATAAGTGCCTGTGATTCCCCTAGTGTAGGGAGTGACAGAAATGTGTATGATAGAAGGTGTGGGTTAGCAATTAGGGGTTTTGGTAGCCTACCTAAGAAGATGTATTTTCAGGACACTATTAAAATGCGAAGGCTGGGGAGTTGTGTCTGATGGTACGTGGTAGGATGTTCCAGAGAACGGGTGCAGCACGTGCAAAATTTTGAAGCGGGCATGGGAAGTTCGTATGATTGTGGTCTGTAGTTTGATGTCCGTAGCTGAGCGGGGGAAAAGGCGGCAGGTGGTAACAGAAAATGAGGGAGGAAAATGTGGGGGGGTGCCAGCGTCTGTGGAGAGCTTTATGGTGAAAGTGATTAGTTTATGCTGTATTCTGTACTGGATGGGCAACCAGTTGCAGTGACGGGAAAAAGGCTAGGGGCATCAGTTAGCGTGCTGGAGAAAAAGGACAAGCCTGGCTGCTGCATTCAGGACAATTTGGAGAGGGAAAGGGTTTGCAAGTGGGAAAACCGAGACCGTGGAGGAGGACAGCATTGACAATCACACACACATGAAGTATAAACGTGGTGGTTTGAATCCAGTTTCTGCGTTCCACCCAGTTGTTCAAATGCACCGTATGGAACTGAACTGAAGGAGACAATAACTTAGGGAATGTTTTAGTGCTTATTTTTGCATTCTTGTGCCATTGTTGTTTGAATTCAGTCCCAAAAACTGGAATGGGACAAAAAAGAAGCAAAAGCAAATGCTGCAAAAACTGGCTTTTCGATGAACTTCTTCAGTATAAAGAACGTGAATCGTATGTCCAACTTACAAAAAAGTAAACAACAAGTCCTTCTGGAGCCCTTCCCTGTTACCGGTGGAAAAAATTACATCCACACAGATTTCAAGGGGTTTTAAGAAAGCAAGTTGATAATGTTCATTTGTCATGAACAGATAACACAGGTGTTTAAAGGAAAAGTTTGCTGAACTATTATCTAGGTGTCCAGATTTTGAAAGCCATGGAAATTCTTTAGCTGCATTTGTAATGGAAAAGGCTCCTCACACAACCGCCTACAAGACTGTAAAATAAAAAATAATAATAATAATCTTTAGAGCCTATAGAGAAAGCGTTTTTTTAGCCTCGTCTTCATATCCGTGTACCGTACCTCTTGCCTCCGTCCCTTGACCACAAACCATTGCCGCCTGTCCTGACCTTACCGCCTGTCCCCGACTCCGAGTTTGCCTTATGATTTTGTACCACGCTACACCTCGGCTGCCACCGCAAGCAAGTCACGTCAGGGGTAGCGACCTGGTAGACTCCCGCCACATCAAGTCCATCCCGCTTTGCGGCGGGCTCTGGTGAAAACCGGGACTTACTTAGAGTCTGCTCACTGGCGTGGCTATTGCCATCGCTTGGAGTGGTCCAGTGGACCCACTACCGCTGTCCGTGACAACATGAAACAGTGGAATGACGTTATTCATCCCGTAGTTCTGACGACCGACAAATAATGTGTCCGCATGAAATGGCCTGAGCAAACGGCAGGTGTCACGCATGAGCTGCCACTGACCCACATTAAAATTACACAGGGGTGTTCTCCTGTCTGCTTGGATCATCAATAAATCATTAATTTCCTTTCTCTGTTCATAGACTCATTCCAACATATGGAGGCTGGAATTCCAACGTTTGGAAATGTCACATATCAGCCTATGTTGGGGGAGGCTGGTCTGCCGCTGCAGCTTAAGGAGGGTGTGCTTGGCAGTGTAAGAACGGCTGAAGTGCATGCAATGTCTCCTGGCCATTTTTAGAATGTCTTGCAGATGGGTGTAAAACTTGAACAACCAGGTTGAACATGTATGCCATGCAGGGAGCATGGCTCAACCCTCCTCCTACGCAGCGTGGACACCATGTTCTTTCCATCATCTGTCACAATGTTTCTAATTTTCAGCTGTCGCGGAGAAAGCCACAAATCGATGTCATCTTGCATGACCCAGAGCATTTCCTCCCGTGTGTGACTTCGTTCGCCCAGGGGAATACTCCTGTCCACTTGGATCATCAAAAATCGTTAATGGCCTTTCTCTGTTCATCAATTTCCCCCTGTTAATATATTTATTCCTGTTCATCAATTTCCCCCTGTTAATATATTTATTCCTGTTCATCAATTTCCCCCTGTTCATAAATTTACCCCTGTTAATATATTTATTCCTGGTCATCAATTTCCCCCTGTTCATCAATGTCCCCCTGTTCATATATTTATTCCTCTTCATCAATTTCCCCCTGTTCATCAGTTCCTGTCTGCCCGTGTACCCGACCTTTCTGCTACGTTACCTTACCTCGAATCTCCGCCGCCTGCCCTGTTAGCCAAACATTTGACTACGAGTTTCGTCTTACGATACGGTACCTCGCTGCGCCTCGGCTGCCACCGCAAGCAAGTTGCGCCAGGGGAAGTGACCTGGTAGGACTCACGCCGCAGAAAGTCCATCCTATCTTACGGTGGGCTCTGGTGAATACCGAGACCTACTTAGACCCCGCTCCCTGGCGCGGCCGTTACTACCGCTTGCAGTGGTCCAGAGGAGCCGCTACCCGTGTCGCTACAATGGCAGATGTGAATGCCAACTTTCCTGGCTAGTTCTTTGAATGGTGCAGAATCCAACACTTGAAAAGGGAGGGACTGCAGTACCACCAACTTGGACAGCAGCATGGTCAGCTTCTGCACTTAGAGATGGCTTGACATATACTGCTGTCTCTTGGCAATCGTCTCGGTGAACGACTGCTGACACCATGAGTGCCGAGGAGCAGGATTGTCTGGACCGGTAGATGATGTAATAGACAGGGAGTTGTCTTCGGAAGAGGTGGTGAAGCCTTGACTGCCTGAAATGGGAGGCGTGCCACTGGGTGCTGCTGCTGTTGGGACAGGATGGACCACCACATCTGAAACACGTATGGTGACACTGCATGATGTTGATGCAGGGCCGTGGTGCCAATGTTAGGGACCTGGTCACGCTTAACTTTCTGCCCACAGATTCTACATATAGTTATGTTCGCCTCCTCTGGTGTCTCGTCAAAAAACTGGCACACCGCTGAGTAGGTGATTTTACCACCAAAGCTCCGCACTGACTGACTGTTATCGCCACTGACCTGGTGAGCCCCTGTGCCGCTACTTTCTGGGACCTGCAAAGTGGGTGGTCTAAATGTGGGCCCTTTGGCTCCCAACTCCACTGCTGCCACCCTGCTGACTCCCCGGCCACACTACTGACTAATGACTGCCCTGACTGCAAGCTGCCGCTCTTTCTCCAATGATAATGATGAAGCCCTTGTACACTGTTGGTCTGGGTCAACTCATAGCATCACATGCCTTTCAAAACCACCAGTATGCTGATGACACCCAACTTTACATCTCCGGCCCAGACATTAACTCTCTACTGTCCAATTTCCCAGATTGTCTATCGTTTCCCAAAACCTCCCTTTTTCTTTCCCCCTGTCTACTAAAACGTAATGTAAAGAAAACGAAATGCTTCCAGGGTCGGGACAATGGGTAGTCAAGGGTAGGCGACCGCGTAGGGCGCCACCACATCCCAGGGAGAAAAGGGGGCACAAGGAGGCATGGAGTGGGCTGAATTTTCCATTTGGGCGGCACTTTATGCCTTGTTTAACTACGGCACCTTACCTTGTCCCAGCCTTGCTTGCTTCACCCGGCTCCCAAGTGCTATCAGCTACATCGGGGCACCCACTCATTACTAGTCCTTTTTTTAACATGTCACCAGGCCCCTTTTTGATTAGAGCCCCAGACAGGAGTACTGCCCTATAGGCACCCCTGGTATCCCTTTTAAAGTAGCCTGACCCCAAAACCAGCAAAAATGCCCTTTTGACCCTCAGAATAAATTGACTATTTGAAACAAGAATTTTTCCAACGCAGCTGCTGCTGCTACGGCTACTTGCCATTCTACTGCTGTAACATTGCTGACATTGTTCCACCATGACATTAGAACGTGAAGAAGACGCAACAGATGT
Organism: Phyllomedusa bahiana; assembly: GCA_025379985.1. Classification (NCBI taxonomy): domain Eukaryota; kingdom Metazoa; phylum Chordata; class Amphibia; order Anura; family Hylidae; genus Phyllomedusa; species Phyllomedusa bahiana. Next base: position 24,019 of record JAODAL010041691.1, on the reverse strand, counting down.
CTCTAATTGGTCAATGAGCCCTGTCTCAAATTCCTGCATTCTACTGTCAATTCGTGTGGGTGGAAGGAAGTTGCTCACTTTTGATTTGGAATGTGGATCAAGGAGGGTGGGGCCCCCCAGTAAGTGTTCATTTTGATTGCCTTTATGCGTGGAAATCATTTTTTTCAATTTTACCCTTTTTTTGGTGTCTTTTACAGTGCATGCCCAAAATTTTAAGATGCCCTTATTTGCAAGAAGAAATAATTATTTGAACCAATATTTTAGTGAACAGGCCAATGACTATCCTGTCCTTTTATGGCTGTCCTTTACCGCAGCATGACCCCAAAACAGCATGTTTCCCTTATGGGGCCTCAGAAAAAAATTTTTCAAAAAGAAAAAAGTATTTGAACCATATTTTTTAAAAACGGCATTAATTATCGCTGACCTTTATCGCGCATGACCCAAAACCGCAAAAAAAGCCCTTTTGGACCTTGCTGTGTACGGTACTTGCGTTGATTATCAGAGAGACAAAATCCCCCCTTGGGTCGGGATGTTTTTAAAATTGTTTTCTGACTCCAAACGCATTGTGTCAAAAAGGGGCTTTTCAGAATATAAAATTATCCAGTGGGGTTCGTTTATTGGGTGCATTGGCCCCCCTTTGTTTCCCAGTTTTGGATGATGATGTTTAATAAACATATTTGGGGCCGGGACTGAGGGAAGGGGGTTTAAAAAACCTCGGGAGGGCCAAGGTTTTTAAACCCACTGAAAAAAAAAATTTGGCGCCCCCTTTCAGAAATGAGACGGGGGGAAATTTAAAAACCCAAGGGAATGACGGGCCCTTTTTAAAAAATTTCTAAATTTTAAAAAAGGGTCGGAAGATTGGTTCACGTTCTTGTTGAAAAAATTTCTACCCAAAGACAGCAAATAAACCAGAGTTTTAAAAAAACCATATTTTTTCCCTTTACGGGCCCCAACAAAAATTTTCAAATGGGACTATCGGGAAAAATTGGGCCCTTTTGAAAAAAACCCTGGTTTGGTATATTTGGCTGTCCCCCCAAAACTGCAGCAAAAACGAAAAGGGGGGGACGTGTAGCTTTAGTAGGTTCAGCGGAAACAGCAGCTAGGGCCCTTTTTTGGACACGTAAAAAGAGGGCCGATTTTAAAAGGAAATTTGGAAACGGCGGGAACCCCCCTAGGCCTTTTTGGACCGGGCCAAAGAACATGTGTGTATATATGTGATGGCGAAGAACCCCCCAAACCGGGAAAACGGAAGTTCAGCTAAAGGGCTGTAGAAAAGAGTGGGTGCGGTATAGCCAGGGCTGCCCTCCCGCTATCAACTGTTTTTGGGCCCCAAATTTGGGGGCCCCATCCATTACTATTCCCCCTTTTTAACCTAACAATGGGCCCCTTTTTGATTAGGGCCCCTAAAAAGGATACTGCCCCATTGCACAGCTTGGGACCCCTTTCACAGAAATCTTTACCCCAAAAAACCCGCGAAATGTTTATGGACACTGAGAATAAAATAAGTAGGGAAAAAAATTGGGGTATTTGAAACAGTATTTGAAATACAATTGAGTATTTGGGGTATCGCTGTCTTTTTCCCCCCCGCATGACCCCAAAACAGAGAAATGGGCCCTTTTTGACACTCTATAAAAAAAGCAAGGGAAAAAAAGAGGGTTTTTTTTTAAAAAAAAGTTTTTGGAATTGGGCCCGGATTATATTGTTTTCCAAAAGCAGATGGCCACAAAAGCTGCAAAAAAAGGCCTTTCCCTTACTCTTTAAAATTTTGAAGAGAAAAGAAATGGGTTTTTAAAAAAAAAATTTTCTGGACTAGGGCCTCGACTATTGCTGTTTTCTTAAAGCCCAAAGAAACCCCCAAAACCATTCCTAAAGGGAAAAAAATAATTAAATAGGGTTTTTTTCAAAAAAACCTTTGTATTGGGGGTCTTTTACCCGTCTTTCCCGGGTCACAAAAAACCCGAAATGAAACCCTTTTGGGAAATCTGAGTACAAATTTGCCAAAAAGAAATGAGTATTTTTAATAAAGCTTTTTTAAACAGAAACCCTTTTTTTCAAGAGGGAAAGTGGGATTCACATTGTGAAGTGAAAATTTCTACCAATCGGTGACCCCCGCCAAAATGGGGAAAAAAAAATCATCAAGAAACCACGCTTGATTTATTTGGTAAAAAATCAAACGGGGGAAAACTGGATATTTTTTGTCAGTTATCACTTTTCCAGGGTTTTGCGAAGGTCTGTTTCCCAGTTTATGCAGGGGGGCTGGGCAGGATAACATTATAAGGTGTGCCGAGCAAGCTCGGGCCATTCATCCATTTTGGACACCCAGAAATCGATTGGGTCTGGAAAAATGTCCAAACCCCATCGGTGTTGAGCCGAGTAGTCGTGAACCATGGCCCTTAAGGCGGTCTCTGTGTGTCCTGTTTTGTGCCTGCATTACAGGCATTGGTGAGGTGGTAAATAATGATTGTAAGAGGTCACCAATTAGGCTTCTGCCACAATGCCTGCTGCTGCTGCTGCTACTACGGCTACTTGCCACTCTACTGCTGTCACGTTGCTGACGTTGTTCCACCGTGACATTAGAACGTGAAGCAGACACAACTGATGTTTTGAGTTGATCAATGAGCAAGGTTTGAAATTCCTGCATTTGACAGTCAATTTCATAGTTTGTAAGGCCGAAAAAAGACGAGACGTCCATCCAGTTCAGCCTGTTGTGCTAAGGTTTTTGATCCAGAGGAAGGCAAAACACCCCAATGAGGTAGAAGCCAATTGCCCTCATTTTAGGGAAAAATTCCTTCCCGACTCCAATCTGGCAATCGGAAAAATCCCTGGATCAATGACCCTCTCCAGAATCCTAGACACTTTTAACTTGTTATATTATTATGCTCCAGAAATGCATCCAAAACCCTTTTTGAACTCTGTTAGTGAATTCACCATGACAATTTCCCTCTGGCAGAGAGATCCACAGTCTCACTGCTTTACAGTAAAAAATCCCTTTCTATGTTTTTGTAGAAACTTTCGTTCCTCAAGACGTAGAAGATGCCCCCTTGTTCTAGATACAGTCCTGGGTATAAATAAATCTTGGGAGAGATCTCTAAATTGACAGTTGATGTATTTAATAGTATTTATTATGTCCCCCCGAAGCCGTCTTTTCTCTAAACTAAATAACCATAATCTTGCTAATCTTTCTGGGTACTGTATCCACCAGTCCTTTTATTATTTTTGTTGCCCGCCTTTGTACCTGTTCAGCTCTACAATATCTTTCCTTTTGCACTGGTGCCCAAAATTGTACACAATTTTCCCATGTGTGGGTCTAACCAGTGACTTGTATAATGGAGAAATAATATTCTCATCATGTGCCTCTATGCCCCTTCTAATGCACCCCATGATCCTATTTGCCTTGGCAGCTGCTGTCTGACACTGGTGCTACAATTAATTTTTACTGTCCACCAGGATTCCCAAGTCCTTCTCCATGACACTTTTACCCAGCCTTTTCCATTTAACATGTAGTCATTTAATGGATTTTTCCTCCCCATGTGCATAACATTGGATTTATCTGTGTTAAACCCTATCTGCCCATTTCCCTGCCCAGGCCTCCAACTTATCCAGATCTCTTGTAAAAAACACATTATCCTCTATTGTGTTGATTACTTTACAGAGCTTTGTATAGTCTGCAAAGATCGATTTTCTACTGGTGCAATCCATGTGTAAATTGTTAATGAAAATGTTGAAGAGGTGGGGCCCAATACGACCCTTGGGGTACCCACTAGTAACAGCAATCCAGTCAGAGTATGTACCGTTAATTACTACCCTTTGTTTTCTATCAGTGAGCAGTTGCTTACCCACTTGCACACGTTTTCCCCAGTCCAAGCATTCTCATTTTACTTACCAACCTTTTATGTGGCACCGTATCAAATGCTTTTAGAAAATCTAGATATATGACATCCAGTGCCTCACCCTGATACAGTCTAGAACCTGACTCCTATAGAAGCTGATGAGATTACTCTGACAAGGACCGATCCTTCATAAACCCATGCTGGAACGCGTTATACATTTATTTTCAGTGAGATCTCCAGGATAGCATCTCTGAGAAAACCTTCAAACATTTTACCTACAACAGAGGTTAAGTTTACAGCCTATAGTTTCTCGATCACTTTTTGACCCCTTTTTGAATATTGGCACCAACATTTGCTATGCGCCAATCCTTTGGGACATACCCGTTATTAGACAGTCCATAAATATTAGAATAGGGGCCTATTTATGACATCACTTGACTCCCTTAGGGCACGTTGGGTGTAATGCCATCTGGACCTGGGATTTGTCTATTTTAATCTTCTTAAGACGAGCTACACTTCTTCTTGGGTAAGACACGAAACTTTTAATTTTGGATTTTACTTCATCGCTCGTTCAACAGGAAGCTCTCCTCCTCGGTAAATACAGTGGAGAAAAAAGTGTTTAATAGGTTTGCTTTTTTATCATCGCCCTCTACTGTCTCTCCCTCAGTATTTTTAAAAAGGGCCAACTTTTTCTGTTTTAATTTTTTTACTATTTATATAGTTAAAAAATTTTTTGGGGTTACTTTTACTTTCTATGGCAATACATCTTTCCGTCTCCAGCTTTGCTTCCTTTATCTTTATTTTACCCCCTTTATTTTTTTCCTATAGCTTCTTAGTGCCTCTTCACTACCCTCCTGTTTTAGTAGGTCATAACGCTTTCTTTTTGTTTTTTTATTGCCTCTTTTACATCTCGTTGATCCACATTGGGTTTTTCCTGTTTTTAATTATTTAATTACCAATAAGGGATGTACCTCTCACAGTGGTGCCTAGGATGTTTTTAAAAATATCCCATTTATTATGTTCTGCTCATATTTAAACACAAATTTTCCCAGTCAATACGGTTTTTGGGCCTCCCAAGCAGAATAAAATTAGCCTTCCTAAAATTCAGTGTTTTTGTGGCTCCTTTACAAAAAAAATCTATTAAAGGATAAACGGAAATTTATTATATTATGGGCACTATTTCCCAGGTGCCCCTCAACCTGAACCTTAGTTACTCTGTCACGTCTATTAGTCAATATTAAATCTAGAATGGGCCTTTCCTCTAGTCGGTTCTTTCACCATTTGGCAAAGGTAATTACATTAGTTATTTACAAAAACCTGTTTCCTTTGTGAGAGCTACAGGTTTCAGATTCCCAATTGATGTCTGGATAGTTAAAGTCGCCCATAATAATAACCCATTCTGATTAGCCGCCTCATCTATTTGCCTGAGGAGTACATCTTCTATGGGTTCTGTTATACTTGGGGGCCTAAGCAGACCCCTATTAGTATTAATATTGTTATTGTTACCCCCATGTAGATTTACCCATAATGATTCCACTTGTTCATTTTCCTGTACCCATATCTTCCCGCAGTGTTGGCTTCAGACAGGATTTTACATAGAGACAGACAACCTCCCCCTTTCCGGGCTTTACGATCCTTTCTAAATAGACTGTAAAACCTGTAAGTTAAAACCGCCCAGGGCGTAGCTCTCATCCAGCCATGTCTCTGTTATCCCCACTATGTCATATTTTTCTATCAGCTTTAGTAATTCTAGTTAATTTATTTTATTGGTCAGACTCCTGGCATTGGTCAGCATGCAATTTAGAGATTTTTCAATTTTTATTCCTTTCTCCCTGATATTTTTAACTATTGCTACAAACCCCTCCCTCCACTCCCACCCACTGATTTATTACTAATTCCCAGCTCTCTATCTTCTACATCTTGCATTCTAAACTTTGTGTTAACCTCACCCCAGTCTCTAGTTTAATATTCCTCCAACTTCCTGGCCATTTTGTCCCCAAAACAGCTGCCCCTCCCATTTAGTGCAGCCCATCCTAGCATAGAGCCTGTAGCCAGACAGAAGTCAGCCCAGTTCTCCAAAAACCCAAATCCTCTTTCCAACACCAATTTTTTGAGCCACTTATTCACCTTCTAATCTCCCTAGGCCTCTCTGGTGTGGCTCGTGGAACAGGTAATATTTCTGAAAATATTACTCTGGAGGGCCTTGCCTTGAGCTTTGGGCCTAAGTGCCTGAATTTATTTTTAAGGAACTCCACCTCCTCCAACTTTGTCATTGGTGCCAATGTGGACCATGACAGCTGGATTCCCCCACCCACCCCAAACCCAGCAGTCTGTCAACCCGATCCGCGATATGTCGAACTCGGGCCCCAGGTAAACAACTTTCTGTTCGACGATCCCGATCTTTGTGGCAGACTGCCTGTCTGTGCCCCTAATTATGGAGTCCCCAACTACTAGCACCTGTCTAGCCTGACCTGCACTCCTATTCCCCATCTTAATGGAGCAGACAGGGGTTGTCTTGCTGCAGCAACGCTATTCTGAGCTGATATCCCCCTCATCTGCCAATCTTGCAAAATTTGTTGGGGTGTACCAAATCAGGACTAGCCTTCCTGACACTCTTTTCCCCCTACCTTCTTTCTGACTGTTACCCTCTAGCTGCCTCATGTTCCTGCACCTCCATGCTACCACAAACCCCCCCCAGCATCTACACCTGCGAGTGATTGCTCAGGGGGCGGCAAACTCGCTTCCAAGTTGGCAATGGATTCAGTGTCGCCACTTGCTCATTTAGATCCAGGATCCGGGCTTCTAAATGTGCAGTGTGCACACATCTTTCACAGCAGTATGGACCCTCGAATTGTTGCTCAAGTATGGCATACATTGCACAGGTTGTGCACTGGACAGCATTGTTCCAAACATGGAACTCATGGGATGTTATCAAAAGATATATGAATACAATTATAAAAAATTTAAACGATACAATACTGTCCTCTAAAACTCCCCAAAACTAAAGTCCTCAATCTTAAGTCTCCAACACTTAAAAGAAACACACTTTAAAGGGAAACACACTCGCAGACTCGTTCACTCGCTCAAAATACTCAGCTTTAAACCTTTCCCACACTGCTGTTTGGCTGTGCTGCAACCTCTCTTTCAATTTGTGTGGGTGGAAGGAAACTGCTGACTTTCGCTTTGTAACGTGGATCAAGGAGGGAGCCACCCAGTAGCTGCTGTTCATTTTGATTGCCTTGATGCGTGGATCATGTTGCAAGAAATGGAGCATCCAAGCACTCATGTGAGAGATGCAGCCAGGATTATCCACAAGCTCGGGGTTCAAGGGGCACTAAACAGATCTTCCTCGCTCTTCCTCTCATCCACCTCATTATTTGGCCAACCCTCTTTCCAACGCAGGGAACATATGGTACCGTCGTTGTCCAGCCATGCTCATTCTCACCTCCTCCGCTTCCTCATCCTCAGCATCAACACACCCTGGCTCAGCCTCATACAGTTGATACTCTGAGAAGCTGAAGTGCCCACCCTGCACAGCCATGGACCCGAACCACGCCTTAACGAAGAGACCTATAAAATTGGGAAACTGGTGGGTCTTCTTGATCCGACGGCGAGTAAGGCTCTGTGTCGGCATCTGTGTCCACCTCCTCCTCCGTCACTGATGGGAACTACTGTCTAACACTTGTTCCAGAACTAATGTTGCCACAATGGTCTGCTGACAAGGGATTTCCTCACTGTCCATTTTGGTGGCTTCTTTCAAACTCGTTACTATGGTGACTCGTGATCTTTAACCTGCCTCCACCTCTATGGTCTCTATCACCCCGAGGACCGCACCACTGCTTGTCAGGTTATGCGCATTCATACTGCGTAATGGCATTACGCTGCTGCAACAATCGTTGGAGCATGTGGAGGTGGATTCAAGACATGTTGCCACACAACAATGAGACGGTGGACGGTGTGAGGCCAAGATGATGCTGCATGTCAGTGTGAGCTCATATCTCGAGCCTTCTCAGCAGCTGTTCAAGAATCCGGGTAGCACTTAGAAATTTCGCACGACCAGGTTCTGACGTGTGCAGGCAAGGTGATTGTGTCCACTGACAAAAAATATATGCCCAGCCACTATCTAATATTAAGTATCCATCACCAATGTGTCGGGTTAGAAGTTGTTTACGGGACATATGTGCAAGAGCATGAGCAGAGCCGATCAAAAAACTCGTATCCTCTTTCTCACCCTTTATTGCTGTAAGCAACTTCGTTTTATGCATGGACTGTTTAATATATGCAAAATAAAATGTCATGATTTTTAATGGATTCACTGGCCTATCTATACATATAAGAAGGGGTGTGCTCCAGCCTACCGATCTTTAGGGCGGCAAAGAGATTTCTCCCGTTGTCGCACACCACCTTGCCTGGCGTCAGGTTCTTATCACCCAGACACAGCTCGGTCTCATTGCGCAGAGCCGTCCACAGCTCTTGACCTGTGTGTTGAGGGTCTCCAAATAGTCTCCAAAAAAAAGGGAAACTCACAAGAGAACAGAGAGTGACTTCTGATCACTATATTTACTATTTTTCCATAGGAAAACTTAAACTCTATAAGTTCTATATTCTATTAAACAACTTAAAACGTAATTTTATTATGCTATACACTCTTAACCTCTATACCACTATTTAAAAAACTTGATTTCTAAACTCAACCATTTAACCCTGTTCTACGTACTGAAGGAAGGAATAGCTCTTTCTCCACTATCAAGCCTGGTGGAACCCCACCTACCAACAAGGAAAATCTTATATATACAACTAATTATGACTCCAGTGAGGATCCCACGCCTCTACCATGGGCAATAGTCACCTAATCTACATGGTCACAGGACATATAAGGCTCCCTTTTGAACACCTTTGTTTCATATGACAATAGTGTACAGTCCAATGGAGTTTATATTCCAATGTAATATGCATATTAAACATGGAAGAGAAGGGGTTTATGGGAGTTGATATAAGCTGGTAGTGTGCCTGTGGAATGTAACATACTATGCTGCTTAGTCGTTCTAGGTGAGCCACCCCAGATTACAATATATTAACGAGAGATGAGACGAAGTCCATCATCGGTCAGGGCTGAAATGTCTATTGAAACAGTACGCGGGCGCAGGCCAGTATAGTAAGATTGATGGCGTAAGCCCGGGCATGGAGATGGTGAAACTTGTCATGAGGATTGTGTATTTATGGGAGTATGGTGGCAGGCTTTAGCAGCACATATTGTTATGTCCCACATGGGCGCATGAAGGTGTAGACTGGCTGGTGGATGATAGTGATCTGGAGACTTTCTACCTTCGTATCCAGAATGTGCGAGCAGACAGGGACCAAGCAGGCTCAGCTTAGTAGATATAGTAACACAGTTGGTATGAAACAGAATGTGTTTTATTCACCTTGGATACCAGGCAATGATCACTGATACAGAACTGTGGTTATCTTTGTAGTAGTATAAACCTCGGTGTGCAGTTTGTTGCTGTGCTGGCTGCTGCTGCTGGTTTGTTGTTTGCTGTTTGCTGCTCTGTTGTTTTGCTGCACTGATGCTCGTTTTCTGTTTTGCTGCAGTCTGTGGTCAGAAAATTGAATGCTTCTTCTTGCCAAATAGATGTGGAGCCTTCCAGTACATTAGATGAGAACAACTAACAGGAATGGGACACAGCCAAAAATCTAAAAAAAACACACTCCCTAAGAGAAACAACTTTACGAATACAAGAAGACAGAGGAGCATATGTCATTTCTGGTCAGCAATGGCAGCGCAGCAACAATAAATAATAAAGAATGGATGGAGAACAGGATGCAATAATTAAACAAGTGGAATAACAATACCTATAAGCTGAAGAGATAAAAACCAGCCACAATCCCCGTCTGAAATTCCCATAGGGGGATTTCAATATAAAATAATGTCTATAAGATATAGTTCCACACCGGTAACAAACATGTTAGTAATGCAATATAAAACACTAGATTAAATCCTGTTTATCAACTTAGGGTTATTGGAGTAGAGTTCGCAATGTTATCCTTCAGGAACATCCTCCACTGGGCGAGTATCAGAATGAGTTCGTTGAATTGGCCTTGCAAACGTTTTAAGCTCACCCTTCCTGGATTATCTTCAACTCCACCTTCCGGATCTGCCATCTTTGCTTAGGAAGAACCTTTGAAACTAGTCCATAGGCCAGTCAATCCGCTTCAGTTTGTTCCTTCAGCAGATGAGGGTCTTCATTCTTTCTGATGTGGTTTATGGTGGTTGTTGCCATTTCCTTTTTCTTCGGTGAAACTAGACCTTTGGGGAAAGGATGCATTGTTGAAAACCACAGGAAAGTGGCATCGATGTGGGAGGCACTGAGCTGGAGGACAAATTATTTTGCATCTCCTTTGTTAATTCCTCGGTCCCAAAAGATGAGTAGTGACTCTGATGGCGCTAATGACAGGGCTTGGTGGCGTGTGTTGATCAAGAGTTCCTTTGTTTCACTATGGTCTCATGGGGCTCAGCTGTGATGGAGCAGACTTTGACCTTGTTCCCCCTAGCACTTATGGGATTTCTTGGGGGTGTCTAGTGATCACACAGACTAAAGGTTGCTGTGCTGTGTGGATTCTCCACGCTTCTTTGGCGGGATAGTTCTGCCGACATCTTCAAGTTCTGGGGGGGGGCCCCCAAGTCTGCTTCCGTGAAATTTTCTTGCAGGGTTCGTGCAAAATTTCAGCTTGGGCTGTTGCAAGAAATCATAACCTGGACTCTGACACATGCAGATGGCGCAAGAATGGTGGTCTCAGGTGTGGCCCCAAGGCGATGTGAGGGGCGTTTTGTGGTGATAGCAGTGGAGGCGGTTGAGACATTTCCCTGTCGATGAAGTAGGAAGTATCCCGATGCTGTCGCAAGCCTTGCTTCCTCCTCTGGCTCGAGAAGTTACTGGAGGTGGATATGTGAGCTTCCATTGGTCTGGGGTTTTCGCACCACAACAGCTGTGACTTGTTGTAGTGCCGGATCATATCAATTGTTGGTTAGTACTGCCACGGTGTTGGCCGGTAGGTACAGCCGTTGTTGCTGTTCCTCAAAACTGGGAGAGCATTCTCGCTTCTTGCCTACAAAGTCATCTGTAGATGCAAAACTGAGCTGATGGACATTTCTCTTATCTGAATTCTCGGGCATAACGAGTTGGTCTGCGTGATGGAAGGTGGAGATGATGTTGGGAAGGTCGCTGTCACGGCTGCAAGATGTGTCTTGAAAGGAGATGGTTAAGTCCCAATGCGCCCGTATCCAGCACTTCTTGTGACACCTTCATACCTTGAAGATGATGCAGCTGTAGTGTTGAACTCCAGGAATTCCTAGTCTGGGGTCATTCTCTTCTGGGCCTGACCTCATCGATGAACCTGCAGAAATGAGATGATGGGGGAAAGGTGACATTGTGTGTTTGTTTTGTATCTTGAGACTGATTGTTGCCCACTTTTCTGTAAAGAAAGCTTTACAACAATGGTTTTCACCCCATGGGCGGTATCAGTATAAGCATAGTCAGACCAGACGAGGGTCTCTTTTTAGCGAGATTCCTGTCCATGAGCTGATCCCTTAAGTCCTGAAGCTTGTGGGACTTCTTTGAATTAATCTTGGAATGTTCTGCAGTCTCTGGAATCGGGCTTTTCTCTATAGCTTCGGCGCTGCCAAAGGTACGCTCAAGTCTCTGCCAGCAGCGGCAAGACCTGCTTATTGCTTGTCCCAATAGCTGTTCTGAGGCTTTCTTGAGCGAGTTGTAGAGCTGGGACAAGCCATTTGACCATGGATCAAGATCCTGACTCTCGCGGTTAGGTTAAGCGTTGGCAATGCACTGTTGAAGGTTGCTTTCCAGGCTCTGTAGCTCTCTGCCACGGTCATCAAATTTTGAAAGGCTGGTGTTTAATAGCTCCTGCTAACATTGTACCTAGCGAACTCAGTATATATGCTTTTTCACTGCTTGTTTGCCGTGTAACTCGTGTTAACCTTGGGTGTATGGGTTGCCTGGCGTGAAAGGGTGAGATCGTTCCCGGGTTAGGAATGATGTTGCTGCAGGTTGAGCTGTGTTTTAGACTCTGGGATAGTTCTGAATTGTCGCTGCTACATGTTGTGGAACTAGGCCAGAAAACACCTGGATATAGCATTACATTGCCAACTCTCCGTTTTTGGCGGGGGGGTCCGCCACTTTGGGTCCCCTCCCGCCCTCCCGGGGAGAGGTGCATTTCATCCGCCGCCAGCAGGCGGGGGGCGCCTCTTTAAATGGTCCGCGGCGTCAGAGTAGCGCTAGTGCGCTTACTCTGGCGCCGCCGGGCCGCTCCTACAGGCGGGCTGAAGCGTCCGCTGCGCCCGCTTCACCCGCCCGGTGTATCGCTGTGCAGGGAGGAGGCCAGGAGGGATCACTCCCCTTCCTACCCCTTTATGTCCGGAGCCGGTGTGTGAGCCGCACATACAGGTCAGCGGCGCATGGAGGAAGTGACGCGCGGCTGCAAGGGAGTGACGCGCGGGCCTGCTCTCACTTCCCCTGCGCCGCTGAGGAGATGTCCGGAAGCGGGCAGTGCTGCAGGAGCCTGGTGAGGTTAAGTGGATTTTATTATTTTATTTTTCTTAGCTATAAGGGGGCTTACAATGGGGCAACATACTCAGGCAACAGAGGGGGCACTACATGGCAACCGAGGGGGCACCTACCTGGCAACAAGAGGGGACCATCTACCTGGCAACAGGGGGCGGCACCCTACCTGGCAAATATGTGGAAATCTACTGGCACAGTGGGCACTACCTGGCAACAGAGGGGGACATTCTACCATGGCAACGCATGGGGACATCTACTAGGCAACAGATGGGGGCACTACCCTTGGCAACAGAAGGGGGCATCCTATCTGGCAACAATGGGGTCATCTACCTGGCAACAGAGGGGGCACTACCTGGCAACAGAGGGGACATCTACCTGGCAACAGAGGGGGCACTACAGGCAAAAGAAAGGGGGAAGACATAGTACTGGCAACAGAGGGGGCATCTACCAGGCAACAGAGGGGGCATACCTGGAACAATGGGGCACTACCGGGCAAAGAGGGGGGTCATCTACTGGCAACAGAGGGGCATCTACAAGGCAACAGAGGCGGGCACTACCTGGCAACAATGGGGGGCCACTAGCTGGGCAACAGAGGGGGGCACTAGCTGGCAAACAGAGGGGGCACCTAGCTGGCAAAACAATGGGGGCACTACCTGGCAACAATGGGGGCATACCTGGCAACAGAGGGGAATCTCCTAGGCAAACAGACCAGGACGGGGAACTACCTGGACAACCAAGGGGGGCTCTTCCACACTGGCAACAGACACCAACACCGGGGGACATTCTTCCATAGGCAAACAATGGGGGAGGCACTATAAACTCAATATATCCCCTAAATGCGGCAACAATGGGGGCAAATTACCCTTTCGCAACAGACGGGCGGGCACTAGCTCGGCAACACGAGAACGGGCCCCCCCCCCCCCCGGCCAACTACCTTGCAACAATGGGCGGGCACCTACCTGACTAACAACAAGGGGGGTCACTACCTGGCTACCAGCAGGGGCATTCTACTTGTCTTACCCCCCCCCCCCAATCCGTGGGCAATCTACCTGCCTGTAAGGGGCTTACCTGCTTATGTGCGGGGGTTTCATTACCTGGCTTTAAGGGCATCTACCTCCGGCTTTCCTTCCAAATCTAGTTATGCATGTATTGGCGGGGAAGTGGGGCTGTGGACTATTTCTTGAAGACAGGGCGCGGAGGTTGGCCATAACGGTAAGATGGGGTGTCCTTGCAAATTTTTGACGCGAGCGCTAAGCGCGGACACGCCGGTCTAAAATCTCCTGCTTTCTTCTTTTTCAAAAGTTAGGCAACTATGCCTGGAATGCCATATTCCTCGTGATATTTGTCCTTCGAGAAGGGCCTGTCTGGGTGCATGATTTTGTTTGTGTGGGTTCTGTGGGTAGGCACAGAGATGCAGCGATAAGAGATGATTCGGAGGGTTTCAGTGTTGTACAACTTGAACAGTATTAGAACCAGGGGGCTCTTGCCCGGTAACACTGTTTTCGCCCCACATAGTCACTAGTGCGATCAACATGACTTGTTGTTTCTGTGGACACAGCAAACTGGCATATCAAGACCTTGGTCATACGCGTCGCTCAAGTACTATACTTTGGCCACTGCGATTTCCTCTTCTCATCTCTATTTGAAGAAAATTCTTTCGAGCCTCTGTTCTGCACTTGCTCTTTTAGCCTGAGCCTCTGTCTTGTATTTGTCTTTAGCCGAAGCCTCTGCTTCTGCACTTTTCTTTTCAGCCTCGAGCACTGGAGCCTCTGCACGTTCCTTTCTTGCATTACTTCCTTTTCTCTGAAGGCACGTCTTGATTTTTGCTTGTTATGCGTACTATGAGGCCTCTTTTACTATTCTGTCACTCAGGACTGAGCTTCTGAGCAAGACTGATTAGTATTTTCGTGGACAGAATGTTTAGATGAGTTTGATCTGTGCGATTGTCTCCTGTAGATGAGAGATACGGAGTTTCTGCTTTATCTTTATCATTCTGCACCATGACATCTCCTTCTCTTTCTCTGATTTCTGCCATTGTTCAGCTCCGTTAAGGCTTTCACATTCGACATTAGAGTTTTTTAAAATGTGATATACTTGCAAACCAACCGCTTATATCTTTCGTGTGCTGTTATTCAGCCTGTGCAAAGCTTCTTGTAGGCTTCTCGGCATCACCTTTGAAGGAATGCAAAGGTCACCGTCATAAAGAGAGGTAACTCGCTTCCCATCGCTCTTCCTAGGTTATCCATCAGAGCTCATTTTTTAATATTGTGATATTTGCAATAAGCTTTAGTGCGTGTCTTGAGAGAGCGTTTTGGACGTACAAACTTGGTCTGCTGGAAGTGTGAGTTCTGCTTCCTGCTCATTCAAAATCATCAGTATCAAAGTTGTCCTTGCTGATGTTTCAACTCTGGGAAAATTGCACAAGCTGTTTTTCGGCCATTTTTATTTAAGTGCACTGTCTCTTTAAGAAAACCAAACTTTTGATTTGGGGGCTGAAAATCGCAGCACGGCTTCTGATGAGACACCAGAACAAAGATTCCAGGGTGATTGAGCGAATTGTGGTGGTTTTTACAAAATCTGGGTGGCCGTAGCAATGTCGTGTATTTTGCACATGTGCTTGTGCTAGGGAGATTTCTGACTGTTTAGTCTTGGGTTGTAAGGGCAGTTTCTGACTGATGTCTTGAGCTCTAAGCCAAATTCTGACTGTGGTCTTGGGCCTTAAAGCAATTCTGACTTTAGTCGGGCTCTTAAGCAATTTTGACGTTTACTGTCCACCTGAGGCGAATATGGATAGGTGTAACGGCTGGTGGATGATAGTGAATGGAGACTTTCCTTTACCTTCGCTATCCAGATGTGGAGCAGACAGGGACCAAGCAGGCTCAGCTTATAGATATAGTAACACAGTGGTATGAAACAGAATGTGGTTTATTCACCTTGGATCGAGCAATGATCCACTGATACAGAACAGTGGTTATCTTTGTAGTAGTATAAAACCTTGGTCAGTTTGTTGCTGCTGCTGCTGTTTGTTGTTATGCTGTTTGCTGCTCTGTTGTTTTGCTTGCACTACTGCTGTTTTCTGTTTTGCTGCAGTCTGCTGGTCAGAAATGATGCTTTGCTACCCAAAGATGTTGTGCTGCAGTTCACATTAAGAGAAAACAACTAACAGAAATGGAAACAGCAAAATCCTAAAGAAAACACTCCCTAAGAGAAAAAATTTACGAACAAAGACAGAGGGAGCATATGTCAAATTTGGTCAGCAGGTCGATGGAAGCGCAGCAACAACATAATAAAGAATGGATGGAGAAAAGGATGCCCAATAATATAAACAGTTGAATAACAATACCTATAACTGAAGAGAACAGCACACATATTATTAGTGTACGTGCAGGAGAGTGGAAGGGGGAGTGGGTTTTTGTGGATTCTCTGATGATCATTGGTGAGCACCTGGAATAGGGGTGTGTACTATCATGATATAAAAAGGAAGTGAGCTCAGACAAACATGGGACGGACCTTTAACCCCTGATGAAGCTAGGTTAGTGGTGAAACATAACGGGGAGAGTCAGGCATGACGTTTTAAATTGTGTGATTTCTCACTCCAGTCTACAATGTGACCCGCTGCAGAGGGTGTTAAAAAGGGAGCCTTTTTTTGTCCTGAGTACATTAGATTAGGGGGGGACGATTGCCAAAGTAGGGGATTGGGATCCCTCACTGGAGTCCAATTATTTGGTGTTATATATAAAGGGCTTTTTCCTGTTGGTTAGGTGGGGTTCCACAATACTTGATAGTGGGAAAAGAGCTATTCCTTCCTTCAGAAGTAGAAAGGGTTAAATGTGAGGTTTGAATATCAGGTTTTTAAATAGTGTGTATAGAGGTTAAGTTTTATACATAATAAAAGTTACGTTTTAGTGTTTTATAGATAGAGAACTGATAGAGTTTAAGCTTGCCTATGGCAAAATAGTAAATATAGTTGAGGGTCTCCAAGACACATTAATTTCAACACGGCCTGGATTCTCTTGGCACGTGATGCTAGCCGTGGAGCTTGGGTATCGGAAATCTGCACCATACCTGCAATGTGGAAGAGTGTGCGCCGAGCATGAAACCCACCATCATCACCAGAGACATCCACCTAACTCACCCAGTGAGCTGTCACAGAGATATAGCATATTTGACTGTGCTTACTAGTCCATTTATCTGTGGTTCAGATGGACTTGCTGGACACAGATGCAAGCAACCGATTGGAGATTTTTTCTGCACGTGGCTGGCCAGGGCAGGGATGGCTTTTTGGAAAAAAAATGCTACTTGGCATCTGGTATTGCGGGGCAGGGCCAGGGGCCAGGCATGTAGGCTAGAGTACCCATCTGTGTCCACAGTCATGAACGGCAACAATTTCCAGTGCCAAGGAGCCTCGGCACAATGCGGAATTCAGGCTTTTGGCTTTAGGAGTTGGGGAGAGAAAGCATTTCTTAGTCCTAACCTGGTTACTCAGAAGGCGTGGCTGCTAGACTGCCAGGTGACTGATATGGCGTGCAGGTCATACTGATGGAAGAAGAAAGGGGTTTTAGGCTGTGTGTAGTGTTTTCTGCGTGGTGGTGGTATGATAATCGTGCGACCATGTGTGGCACTGGGGCTGATGCTTGCTCATGCCACTCCAGGACATGGGCAGCAGAGGAACGCTTGGAAGTGGCATAGGAGAAGTCTTGGAAGTGGCATAGGAGAAGGAGGAGGAGACAGAGGGTGTCACAGTGGTTGGAAGCCCAGGACCTCTGTGGCCTTTTTTTCTCCAAGTGATTCCTCCACTTCAATTCATGCTTTAGATGCATGTGCTTATTCATGTCTTGGTGGTGTAACACTTTAGATTCTTCCCTCTACTGACGCGTTGATGGCAAATCCAGCATATGATGTCGGAATAGCTAATAAATGTTGTTTTTTCTGATAACCAGGAGTACAAATAAAAAATTTTTGTCACGTACCCGGATGTAGAAGTGGATCCACTGGACCACCGCAAGCGATGGTGTAAGCCACGCCAGGGAACGGAATCTAAGTAGGTCCCGGTTTTCACCAGAGCCCGCCGCAAAGCGGGATGGACTTGCTGCGGCGGGAGTTTCCCGGTTTGTCCCCCCCTGAGGGGTGACTTGCTTGCGGGGGGAAAGCCGGGTATGCACGGGGGCCGAATCTTCAGGCAGGCTCGTATTTTCGGGGACAGGCAGAAGGGTCAGGGGGGGGAGAAAGGGTTTTCGGGGGTTGACAGGCTCAAGGTCGGGGGCAGGCGGCAAGAACCCGTGGTCAAGGAAGGGGAAGCTAAAGGTACGGAAAAGGGGGAAAATCAGGAACAAGGCTTAGAACGTTTTCTCAAAAGGGCAACAAGGGGAAACAAAAGACCCGGGAAAAAGGGGCCCCAAAAGGGGCCCGGGTTTAAAAAAGGGGAGTGACCGGAATACCCAAATTTTCCCGGTACACGGGCCCTTTAAACCCTCACAGTGCCGGCGCGCGGGCCGCCTTAGATGGGGGGACGCGCGGGGCCGGGAGGCTGAGACCGCAATGGGGAGCGCGGCCGGGTAAGTAGGAGGGGGGGGCCCGGCCGGGTGAGCGCCCCCACCCCCGTCTTGCGGGCGGCGGTGCCCCCTCGTACGGTCCCACGGGGGGTGGGCCCGCGATCCGGGGGGGGTCGGGGGACCACCCGGGGACAGTCCCCCCCCCCCCTTCGGCCCCCCCCTCCTTCTGGCCCGGAGGAACCTCTAAATTTTATCCCGACCCGAATTTTGTTTTCGGCCCCCGGGCCCTGTCTTCGGGCCCAAAACCCCTTTCCCCATCAATGAGAAAAAATCGTTCCCTCTAAACCGTCTTCAATCAAGAATCCCCTTTACCGGTAAAGAAACGGTGGTGTCGGCCTCGGAGGGGGAGGAGAAAGTCCCCGAGAGAAGCGTTAAGGACGAGGGGTTTCAGCAAGGAGACAGGGGAAGGAGTTGGGGGGACCCTCAGGGTTGGGGGGAAGCCCGGAGTTGAAAGCTACGGGGTTTAATGCGCTTGAGCACCTCGAAGGGGCCCCGGAAACCGGGGCCCCGTTATAGCGGGGAAACCCTTTGGGGGAAACGTATTATTTACCCGCCAACCACACCTTGCCCCTTTGGAAAAAAAGTTGGCGGAGGTCTTCGCTTTTTGTGGGTTTGGGCCCCTTGGTGGGGGGGCGGAGGCCGGGAAAGTAGAAAAAGGCGATCCTGTTTTCCAATGCTGTCAGGCCCCTGGCCCAGCTTTTCCCCAGGGACCTCCGAGGGCACAAAAAGGGGGAGGGGTTTGGGCCGGGGATGCCCCCCCCGGAACAATAAAGAAAGGACGCACCAGCGGTTTCCCGATTTCCAAGAGTTATATGAGAACTCGGCCCGGGGCAACAAGTTTGGACCAATCACCTGGCGCGCGGAGAAAAAAGTGGCGGGGTAGAAACCTGGGTCGGGGGTTTACTCTCTCTCCTGCCCATTGGACTGGGGGTTGGGGGGCCGAAAAAAAAAGTCCAAAGTTTAAATTGTAGTTGGTTACAGAGGGAGCGGCGCCAAATCGGGAGACAAAATTGCACGCCACGGCCCCGCCCACAAATGTGCCGGGGGAACCCATGCACCCAAAAAATATGAAAAAAAAAATAAGGGCAAGGCGAGGAGCTGAGGGTGGGCCCCGGGCAGGGGGGAAAAAGTGGGACATCTTAGAAAATGGGCATAAACCCCCCAAATTCCCTTTTGGGCCAGCGGAAGGAGGGGGGTTTTTTCCCCGTGTTTAAAATCCATGGGCCCTTGGGTCCAAGGAAAAAGCGGGTATGGTAGGGGCAGGGGGGAAACCCTTTTCCCGGTTTGGGGGGAGGAGCTTTTTTCCGGGCACGGGAAAAGCGCGGGCTTCCCAAATTAAACAAACCCTTCCGGGGCTGGGCCCTCGGCCACCCAGTAAACCCGGGGGGGAATGAGAGAGCAGGCCCCTTCGTATCCTGGGTGCCCCGCCAGGGGGGAGCAATGACCCCATGACAATATTTTCTCCAAAGGGAACCCTGGGGGAAATTGGTATTTTGGGGCCGGGAGGAATGCTTGTAGATCTACTGGGGCAGAGATGACCGTTCTGGAGGGTTAATATGCCGTGGAGGGGACCCCCGCCCCTCCGGGGTTTCCAAAAAAATTCCGTAGGCCCAACGGGAAAGGGGCTCGCCCCCGGGCCCTTTGACATTTCGTTCCGGGGGGCCCAAAAATGAATGAAAAAAAAAAGGGGGGAAGAAAAAGGGGGAGACCAATGACCCTGGCGTGGATTTAAGCGTTGGCATCTGGAATACAGCAGTTTTTTTATGGTCGGTATAGTGCTGAAGGGTGACGACCCCCCCTAAAAGAATACCGCCATCCTTTTAAGCCACTTGATGGGGCCCCAATTTTCCCAAGCCCATAGAGTAGTTCCTTTCAGCCGAGGGGGAAAATTTTAGAAAAGAACCCGCAAGTGAGGGTTTTTCCTTTGGGCCCTTTTTGGAAGATGGCCCCGGCCCCCCCCGAGGGGGCCCTCGACCCGAGAAAAAAAGGGGTTTTTCGTATTTGGGCCCAGAAGCACTGGGGGGGAGGGCGGGAAAGGGACATTTTAACTTAGAGAAGGCTTCCTCTGCCGCCCGGGGCCCGAGCTTAGGAAATTTTCGTTCTTCTTGGTTTTTTAAAACCACTATGGGGGACACCAAAGAGGAAAAAAGTGGTTTTTAAATTGCCTGTAATAAATTGGCGAAAAACCCCCGGAATCTTTGTATTTGGGGCCGGGGAAACCCCCGGGGCGCGGCCCCCCTGGAAAGGGCCGGGAGACAACTTGGGGATCCCTCTTTGGCCCTTGTCAGAAAATTTATTAAACCGAGGAAAGGGAGGCCTGCTGATGAAACGGGGACTTCTCAATTTGGCATAGAGGGGGTTGGCCCCCAAGACTCTGAGGACCGGCCACGGGGAACTTGATGGGGTTTAAAGGGTTTGGGGGAAGGGAAAAACCGAATGTGTCAAAGAAAACCCCAACCACCGGGGTGTGTAAGGAGGGGCGGAAGATTTTTCCCTTGACGGGAAATTCCCTTTGGGAAGGGCGGCCGGGGGATTGCAGAGCCCGAAGGGAATTACCAGGGGACTCGAAGGGGGGGCCCCCCCCTTTGGGGGGTTGAAGGTGGTCTTCCATTCGTCGCCCTCCCTATCCGTATGAAATTTTAAAACCCCTCGCAGGTCCAGTTTAGTAAAGATTTTGGGCCCCCCGTAGACGGTCAAAAAATTCCGTGATCAAGGGCAGCGGTTCTTTACCGTAATTTTTGGGCCCCCGATAAATTATCAAGGGCGCAGACTACCGTCCTTTTAGCCACGGGAAAAAGAAACCCCGGGCCCCCGCTGGGGGGGGAGGACTTGCGGTTTAAACCCCCCCTTGGGGATTCTCCTTGATATATGAAACTACCAAGGTTTTCAGGTACCCACAGGGGGTAAACCCCCGCCACGTGGAGGAATGTTTCCCGGGCAGAAAATTTAACAGGACAGTCGGGGATGGGCGATTTGGGGGGGGCAAGTCCCCACTTGCTTTCGGAGGGAAAACGTCTGCAAAAAGGGTTGGTAAAGGTGCAGGAAGGCCCGTCAGGGCTTGACACCCCCCAGAGGCGGGGGAAACACCCGGGGGGGGGTCACCCAAACAGCGAGACTTTACAAATCCAAACCCCAACTTTGGACTTCGCCCCACTGCCAAAACGAGCACGGGAGCGTGGCATTGCAGCCCGGGAGGGCCCAGGGGAATTTACGGGAAAGGGAACCGGGGTAGGGCATAGAACCAAGTCCCCTTCCTTTTGCGCACCCCCTACTTTTAAGGACCAGGGGGCCCAGTTCGGAACTGAATTGGAAACCTTGAGAATCCTCCACTGACCGAGGTGATGAGGGAGGGGCTTCTCCAGGTGGATCCCAAGGGGAGGTTAAAGCTGGGGTACCCGGGGCACGTCCCAAAAAATTTCCCCGGGAAGCCCCAAATTTCCCGGAAAACAGTAGCCTGAAAAATGGGCTCCCGGCCCATTTCCGCGAACACGGGCCTTTGTCCGGGGAGGAGAGGGGTTTTCTCTACCTAGGGGCGCCCCTCCTACGGATCCTAGGTTTCGCCCCGTTTTTCCCGGGGCGCTGAGGGCGCAGTGGGCAGGATCTGCGGGAAAAAGGCTGCCCCTTCCCCAGTAAAAAAAAAAAAGATTTCCCCCGTCTTTGTTTACTCAGTAGTAGACAGGGTGGGCCCGATCCCCTCCATGGGGCCCCTTTTGGCGGGGAGGTGGCAGGGCAACCGAGGTGCCTTTGAAATACTGGGGGCCAGACGAGGAAAAACGACGGGGGCTTGCTTTTCCCCCCGTTCCTGCCGGGGTTCCCCCCTGGGGTCCCAGAAAAGGGGTGTCAATCCGAGGGGGGACAGGGGATTAAAGGGCCCTCAAGGAAGACGGGGGAACCGGGGGGATAAAAGCATCCTTGACGCGGCGGAAAAGGGCCCCTTCTTGAAAAGGGTTGGGGAGCAAGCCGCTTAAATTTCCCCGAAAAATCGGGGGGCCCAAAGTGCGGAAAAGTACGGCTTTAAACGCCACAGGGGGTCCCCTTGGCGTTTTGGGTTTGCAAAGGGGTTTTCGGGAGGGAAAACCCGGGGTGGTCCTCGAAAACGCTCCTGAAAATCGGTGAGGAATTTTAAGCCAGGTTACTTTTGACTGGATCGTCCCGTCCCAGAGGGGGGGGTTTCCCGGCCAGGGGTTTCCCCAAAAAAGAAGGCTTAGCCCCCAAAAGCCACCTTGGACCGTTCCCGGGAGGAAAAATTTGGTTTTCCCCTTAACTCAATGTCAGGGAGCATTGGGGGGATTAAAACCCCTGCCCGGCCTTGGAGTCCCCTCGAACTTGGTCGGTAGATAGGGCGAAGCCGTGGCCCAGCGGTTGGAGCCAGAACCGGGGGGGCGCGGGAGCCCGGGGGGGTGGGTTTTTGCTTTAGGGGGCCGGGGGCTGCTGCCTCATGGCGGGGGAGATGGCCGAGTTTTTGGGGTTGCTGAGCGAGCTGTTTTGGGGCTGAGCCACAATGGCGGTGAGGGCAGCGCAATGGGAGAGGCACCTTTGGGGGGATCCGGGCCGGGTTTTTACTGTCACGTACCCGGTGTAGAAGTGGATTCCCCCTGGGCCAAACCCAAGCGATGGGGAAGCCGCCCGGGAAAAAAATTAAAATAAAAAAAAAAATCCCCGGGTTTTTACCAGAAACCCCCGCAAAGCGGGATGGACTTGGGTGCGGGGGGGGAGTTACCAGGGCGTCCCCCCCCGACGTGACTTGCTTTCGGTGGCAGCCGAGGTATAGCAAAGGTGGGAGAAACGTAGGGGCCCGGCTCGTATGGGGCAGCAGAAGGTCAGGGCAGGCAGCACGGTTCGTGGTCGGGGGACAGGGGTCAAGGTAAAGGGGAGGCGGCATAAAAACCCTTGGGAAGGAACGGGAAACTAAAGGTACGGTAAAACGGTTTAAAACAGGAAAAAAGGCTTTGAACGCTTTCTTTTAAAGGCAACAATGGGGACTAAAATCCGGCAACGGGCCCCCGGGAAAGGGGGAGGCTTAAAAAAAAAGGGCAGGGGGACCGGCCCAAAACCCAAATTTCCGGACACTGCCCTTTAAAAACTCACAGTGCCCGGGGAGCGCGCGCGCCCTTTGGTTTTCGGGGGGCGCACGGCCCGGGGGGCTGAGACCGCAATAGGACGCGGCCCGGGGAAAATGGAGAGAGCCGGGGCCCGGGCCCGGGGGGGCGCGCCGGGCGGGGGGCGCGGGGCCCCCCGTGACAATTTTTCCCCGGGGTTAATCTAAGAAAAAAGTGGTCTTTTCTGACAACCAGGGGTAAAATAGAAAAGTTTTCACGGAATAGCTAATTAAAATTTGGGTTTTTTTTACAACCCGGGTAAAAATAGAAAATTTTTTTCCCCGGGTTATCTAAAAAAAGCGGGTTTTTTTTACAACCAGGGGTTTGAAATGAAAAAGTTTTCTATGGGGAAAAGCTTTAAAAAAGGTGGTCTTTTCTGGCAACCAGGGGTTTCAAATAGAATTTTTTTTTCCCCGGGGTTATTAAGAAAAGTGGGCTTTTTTTACAACCACGGGGTTTAAAAAGAAAAGTTTTTTTTCCAAAGGAATAGCTAATAAAAAGTGGTCTTTTTTTTTTGACAAAACCCGGAGTAAAAAATAGAAATTTTTCCCCGTATTATTTTAATCATGCGGTCTTTTCTGACAACCAGGGGTGGAAATAGAAGTGTTTCTATGGAATAGCTAATAAATGTGGTCTTTTCTGACAAACCCCGGAGTTTCAAATAGAAAATTTTTCCACGGATTATCTAAGCATGCGGTTTTTCGCAAAACCCGGGGGGGGAAATAGAAGTTTTTTTCTATGGAAAAAGCTAATTTAATGTGGTCTTTTTTTTTTTTTTTTTTAAAAATTTGTTTTTCAGTTTTCTTTAGTAAGTTGATTACAAGATATGACGGGTACTTTTATAAAGGTAAACATAGGGAAGGTTTTTAGCAGTAGTAACAACAATTTTTTAAATGCAGCTGTAGCCTTTTAAAGTTTTGAAAAGTCGCGCGTCCTTTAAAAAGGCGAAAGGGGAAATT
>JAODAL010041690.1:0-35622 GCA_025379985.1 Phyllomedusa bahiana | reverse complement strand
CCCTTTTAAATTTGTACAAGGGAGGTAAAGGAAAATTGACCAATGTATTTTAAAACAAAAGGCCCTGGATAGGGAGCAGGGACAGAAAACCCAAAGGGTACAGAGCCCAATTTCCTCCCACTTTGAAAAAAAATGAGAAAAAGAAGCCAAGTTTAAAGGGCACCGGGGTGAAACCCAGGACTTTAACCCAGGGAAAATTTTCCAAGTGAAGCTCAATTTGGGTTGGGGGACCCCAAGGGAGGGGCAATCCTACCCGTATTGACTGTGTACAGGGGAAGCTGGATTTCTCACACCCCCCCGCTTCCGCACTCTCCCTTCAGCACGACAGTTTTCGTTCGGCTTCATCGGGGCTTTTTTAAAAACCTCCCGTGTTAATAGATGACGGACCCACCCCTGGGCTTTAAACCCGCACCCCCCTGAAAACAAAAGGGCCCTGGGCCATGCTGGGCCCGGGAAACAGGTATATAAATTTTCCTTTTTAAACTAAAATGGTTTTGGGAAAGACTCCTTTTTCCGGCATTTTTTTAAATGTGGGGGTCATACGGGTTTGGGCCATGCTGTGGCCCAGGACGGGTAAAGCAATGCCCCATTTCAACTAAAAGGGTGTTTGAAAGACCCCTTTTTTCCGGGCATTTTTTAAAATTGGGGGGGGGTCCATGCATTTTTGGGCTCATGGGGTGGCCCAGGACGGTATTTTCAATGCCCATTTTCAACAAAAATTTGGGTGGTTGAAAGACCCCCTTTTTTCCCGGCATTTTTTAAAAATTTTGGGGGTAAAGAAAGGTTTTGGGGCTCAGCGTGGCCCAGGACAAAGTATAGTCAATGCCCCAGTGAAACTAAAATGGTTTTGAAAGACCCCTTTTTTCCCGGGCACTTTTTAAAAATGTGGGGTCATGCGGGTTTTTGGGGCCTCATCTGTGGCCCCATAAACAGTATAGCCCAATGCCCCATTAAAACTAAAATGGGGGTTTGGGGAAAAGATTTCCTTTTTTTCCGGCATTTTTTTAAATGTGGGGCCCAGGGCAGGTTTGGGGCTCATCCCGTGGCCCGGGACGGGAATAGTCAATGTCCTTCAACAAAAAATGGGTGGTTGAAAGACTTTTTTTTCCCGGGCCTTTTTTAAAAATGTGGGGGTCATGAAATTTTGGGGGCTCATGCTGTGGCCCAGGACAGGTAAGTCAAGTCCAGTGAAACAAAAATGGGGGTTTGGGAAAAACTCCTTTTGGGGAAACTTTTTTAAATTGGGCGGTCATGCTTTTTTTGGGGCCATGCTGGGGCCCAGACAGGTATATTTAAATTTGTCCATTGAAACTAAAATGGGGGTTTAAAAACCCTTTTTGGGCAGCACTTTTTAAATGGGGGGGCCCATGCAGGTTTGGGGCTCATGCGGCGTTCCAGGACAGGGTTTCCCCCAATTTCCCCAGTTCAAGTAACAAAAAAGTTCAAATCAACTCCCTTTTTGGCACTTTTTAATTTGGGGGTGATGCATTTTTAAAAGGGTCAGGCTGGGGTTTACAAGACGGGGAAAAGTAAAGGGTTCTGGGGATTTTTTTTTCTGTGACTTTTATAACCTAATGTTTTGTTTTTAAGGACCTTATCCATTTGACTTTTTATGTTAATTTCAGCTTCTCCAGCCTTGTTTGGGTGTAAAATAAAGGGTTTTGGGTTGCTCCCCCTAGCCTTTAAGGGGTCTTACCCGCGCAAAAACAACGCTCACATCGAAAAACCTTATCGAAGGGGCCGGGACTATCGACTATCGATCGATCTCGATAGCCAACGCAATCGCTCAACACTAGAGTTAAAGCTTAAAGGGGGCCTAATTAGGTGCAGCATACCTCCAAATACCCCGGCTATCCTGGTCTATAAGGGATGTATCCAGGGGGGCTCAGGGAAAAATTCCCCGGGTTTCCCGGGGCCCCGCTGGGTTTGTTAATACCTTGGTGGAATAGGGAGCAATCGGCTCCCTGTCCTGTCAAATATCCTTGTAAGACATAGGCTACATGAGGTTTTAAAACCAAAAAGACATTAGGGAGCAAACCCTGAAAACAGCGGGGTTGGGACATGACAGCATCAAAAATTTTGGAAATTTACTGGTTTTCCCCGTTAAGAAACAAGGAGAGGTAATGTTTTATTTTTTTTTTTTTTAAATTTTAAATAAAATTTGGGAAAACCCAAAATTTTAGATTATGGGGCCCCACCTAGTTCATACTTAAGGGCTTGAAAAACCCTTTAAGGGGCCATGCCCGGTTTTACTTACCTGGGGCCTTGCATACCTACATACCTGGGACCTTGCTTGTCTAACTTCCTGGGGCGCCCCAAACTATCTAGGGCCTTGTCAGTCTCCCTATTTATTTACCTACCTGAGGCCCTTTTAAACCTTTCCAGGAGCTTTACCTGTTTATCTACCTACCTGGGGTTTTACCCGACTAGCTACCTGGGGACTTAATTAACTACTTACCTAACTATCTGGGGCATTGCCAGTTACCTACCTACTAAAGACCTTGTCTAACTACCTTGGATCTTCCCTATTTACCAGGAGCCTTGTCTGCCGACCTACTTACCTACCTGGGGCCTTGCTTGTCTGCCTAGCTAGCGTCTTGCTTATCTGACTAGCTAAGGCATTATCTACCAGTGGATATAACTACCTATTCTGCTTCTGTTAAATCTGTAGTATTTTACAGTTGTGGTGTTTTAGGATTTGTGGCAGACATTTTACTTATAAAATATTTCTTGAGTATTAATGGTAGCATTCATTTATTTTATTATTGACACTTGGGAATATGAAAATATCTGAAGTCTCTTGAGCATTAATTTTGTAAGCTTATTATATGTGATATTTCTATATATACTTGTATTTAGTAACACAATATTATCTGTATTCTCCGTAAAATCAGCATGGTTCATGATGGTGAGAAGCTGGTCTTAAAATAAAGCAGCAATCCAACCTTTGAAAAATAATGAAAAATCACAGTAAATTTAATAAACTAGACTAGCAGACAGCACAAGAACATTGCAGCCAGTCAGTGTTCTGAATGGCTGTGGTGCTGTACTACTGGTATCAGGGACCCGATCACTGACCAGTGATGTCAGTAGTATGGCTACAGCAGTCACATATTGTACCAATGGAATACAAAGATGGGCACAACTACTGGATTTTTTTGTGTTATTATATATACTCATTTTTTCAGAAGGTATTCAGTGTTTCAAATATTTATTTAAATGCTGTTCAGTATATTGTTTACAGGGATTAAATTGTATCTCTTTATCTCACATTTAATTATTTCATTGCTATTATTTATTGAACCACAGTTATTATGTTTTGTATCCTTTGTTTCTTTTATACTTTTATATAAACTATTCTAATTGTTTTTATCACCATTTTTATCTTACTATCTACTGTTTGCTGTAATACAAAAATTGCATTTACATTACAAGTCAATTGAATCTTTAGAAAGTATATGTTAGTTGTGCTTCATTTCTTAACACGCTTCTGTATAATGTTGGCCACATATTATCTCACTCAATACTCTCTTTAAGACATGCTCCATAAAGGTGTATTCTTATGCTGTGGTTGAGGTCCATTTAAGACAGAAGTAAAACTGCAGGGGGAAAAATGCATGTAGATTTACTGTGAAGAACCTTGATTTTGTGATGTGTTCATTGAGCTTGAAGTGTTTTCAGGTAAAACAAATATTTTTCACACATTTTAGCTGTAAAAACCACATGGGCAATTATGACAAAACTTGGGGTTAATCAAATTGATGTCTTGATGATGATGACCATGATTAGGGAGCATCATCTACATTTAGAGGAAAGAAAGTTTCACCATCATCACAGACAGTACTGTAAGAGTGGAAAAATTACGGGACTCTCTCCACAATAGGTTGTGATGTTGGATTCATTTAGCATGCTCATGAAGGAACAATTGCCCTTCTTGAAAAATGTAATATTAGGCAGCATCCTCGCAACAAAAGGCAAAATACTTGTAGGATTCCGAATCCTAAATCCTCAATGTTTTTGTTTTTTGGTGCGGTTTTAGGATTCAGTTTTTCAATCAGTTTCTGCATCACAGAGCATCCAAAAACTCAATAGTTGTGACATTTATATAGCGAAGGACTTTTATTATACAACATGCAGATGGATACAGACATGCATCAAGTCCAAAAAGCAAACATGAAATGCAGGGGAGTGGCTCTTTGGGGATTTGAGGGGCCAACAGCAGAAGAGAAAACAGGCACAAAAATAGTCCAGGGAGAACAAAAACAGGAATGGCCAGAGAAGCAGTGCAGCAACAAACCAGCACAGCTCAGAAAACTGAGTGCAATAAAATCTCAGGCACCAAGTAAAACAAGTGCCTGAACTATATAGTTCCCCTAGGGAATGGGATGGGTATCAGCGGAGTGCTGCTAACTGATTAACTAATGCCGTGCTTGCAGGAATGGCATACACAGAACAACCCTCAGGGTCAAAGGCAAGATGCAGGTCCATGACAATAGTGCTCTAATGAAGCAAAGTGATTGAAAAACTGAATCGGAAAACCTCACCAAAAAATATGCACAAAGTTTTCTGGTAATTTTTCATGCCATCCCATTGACTTCAGTAGTAAATTTTCTGACAGAAGAATGAACATGTTTCAAGTTTTTTTTTTAAATCCGACCTCAGAAAATTCAAGCCTTTTTGACCACAGCCCCGATTTTCTATTGTGGTCTATTGGGATGATTTTAAAGTTGTTTTTTGACGGTTTTGAAAGTATGATTTTGAATAAATAACTGACTATAAATCCTTGACGTGTAGACAGGCCCTTCAGATAATGGTAATTCATGACAATTTCAATAAACCTTCCTTTCTTTTTTAGATGCAGTTTTAATGCATTTGATGTATGTCTCTTATTGTGAAGTACTACAACTCCTGTCCTGTATTTGATGTATGTCTCTCATTGTGAGTTACTACAACTCCTCTCCTGCATTTGATGTATGTCTCTCATTGTGAAGTACTACAACTCCTCTCCTGCATTTGATGTATGTCTCTCATTGTGAAGTACTACAACTCCTCTCCTGCATTTGATGTATGTCTCTCATTGCAAAGTACTACAACTCCTGTCCTGCATTTGATGTATGCCTCTCATTGTGAAGTACTACAACTCCTGTCCTGCATTTGATGTATGTCTCTCATTGTGAAGTACTACAACTCCTGTCCTGCATTTGATGTATGTCTCTCATTGTGAAGTACTACACCTCCTCTCCTGCATTTGATGTATGTCTGTCATTGTGAAGTACTACAACTCCTGTCCTGCATTTTATGTATGTCCCTTTGATGTGTATCTCCAGTGTAGCCATAATTTGTTATCATAATGCTATCTCCTATACCCTCATCCCATGCAGTGTCCATGGAGCCTGTGTAATTCAACCTGTAATCTCGTTTCCTATCCCCCCCCACTCTGCTAATTAGGTAACCTGACCGCTCCCACTTCTTGTTCACATCTGATTGTTCTGATTGGGATCAAGCTTAGTATATAGTCACTCACACTTGTGGCCCTGCTCAAAGTGTGGCCCAATCTAAGTGTACCAGAATTAAACCAGGATTGAGCAAGGATTGCAAGGTAACCTCTACATTTTCTTTCCCACTAATAGCCTGCTAACCTGTCTAACACTATGCTTTTCTTTTCCCCCATTATCGCAATTTCCACTCTCCTCACACTTATTGCTTATCCCCAAACTCCCCCGCTGGACAATGAGCACTACACCTCCCCCTGCATTCTACCCTTGCACCTGTCTGCTGCCACCAACCTCTACCCCACTGTTAATGCCCTCCATACCAAACAAACCCCGCCAAACTACAGTCTATCCTACTCCCACCTGCTCTCCCTCTCTCGTCTCCTCCTGGCTGCTGGGGACATTTCCCCTAACCCAGGGCACCCTCAGCACATTCCCACCATTATCTCTCCCTTTGCTAACAGATTCACCACTACAAATTCCGTTAACCCCTTCAACCTGAAGCACATCTCTCTGACCCGTGCTCCCCCCTCCCTATCCCTGGAGCTCTTTGGAATGCACGGTCTGTATGTAATAAACTGTCCTACATACATGACTTATTCATCTCAAGAAATTTACTCTTCCTTGGTCTGACTGAAACCTGGCTGACCCTCTCTGATACAGTCTCTCCTGCCGCGCTCTCTTTTAGTGGCCTCCAACTTACCCACACTCCTCGCCCTGGTAACAAGCATGGCGGAGGTGTCGGCCTCCTCCTGTCTGACACCTGATCCTTTGTCCTCGCTCCACCTCTGCCTTCTCTTACTTCTCTCCTCCTTCGATGTGCACTCTGTCCGCATCTACGCCCCCTCCAACCTCCAAGTGGCTGTTATCTACCGACCGCCAGGCCCTGCCACTGCCTTTCTTGACCACTTTTCTTCCTGGCTTCTCTACTTTCTTTCCACCAACATCCCCACTATCATCATGGGAGACTTGAACATCCCAATCGACACCCCCCACTCTGCTTCCAACAAACTCCCCTCACTCTGCTCCTCCTTCGACCTCTCCCAGTGGACCTCAGGAGCCACTCACAAAGACGGTCACACACTGGACCTCATCATCACCCGCCTCTGCCCCCTATCTGACTTCTCAAACTTCCCCCACCCTATATCTGACCACAACCTGCTTACCTTCTCCCCCACCCCACCTGCTCCTCCTGTCACATATCCAGTACGACCCCTCATGAACCTACAAAACCTCAACCCTCTCACTCTCTCTTACTATCTTGCACAGATTTCTACCACCTCCTCATTTAATGACCCAGACACAGCCACCACTTTCTACAACCAAACGATCACCACCACCCTTGACTCAGTCGCTCCTCTCACACACAATAGAACCCGCAAAATCAACAGACAACCCTGGCACACAGACCCACCAAACAGCTGAGGCGAGCTTCAAGAATTGCAGAACGCCGCTGGAAGGAAACCCACTCCACCGCTGACTTCACCTCATACAAACAATCACTACATACATTTAAATCTGCACCCACCTCAGCCAAACAGGACTATTTCACCAATCTCATATCCTCCCTGTCTCACAACTCCAGACAACTATTCAAAACCTTCAACTCTCTTCTCCGTCCACGAGCATCTCCTCCCCCATCCCTCCTTTCAGCAGACGACTTTGCCACTCACTTCCTTCAGAAGATTAACCACATCAGAGAGAGCTTCAGCCCGCAGTCCCCACCATCCTCCTCTATTCTTGCAAACTGCTCTTCCCCCTTAACTCGCTTCCCCACTGTCACTCATGACAACCTTTCCTCTCTACTGTCCAAATCCAACCTCACTACCTGTAGTCTTGACCCACTGCCATCCCTCCTTATCCCAGACCTCAGTGCTTCGATCATCCCAGCTCTCATCCATCTCTTCAACCTATCGCTAACCTCTGGCATCTTCCCTTCCTCCTTTAAACATGCTACTATCACACCCATCCTTAAAAAACCAACCCTTGACCCCTCCTCTCTGTCCAACTATCGCCCCATCTCACTTCTCCCTTTTGCCTCCAAACTCCTCAAGCAGCATGTCTATCTTCAGCTGTCCTCCCACCTCTCCTCCAACTCTCTTCTTGACACACTTCAATCTTGTTTCCGACCCCACCACTCTACCAAAACCACCCTAACCAAGGTCACTAATGACCTAGCAACTGCTAAAGCCTCACGCCACTACTCTGTACTTCTCCTTCTAGACCTGTCCTCTGCCTTTGACACTGTCGACCATTCCCTCCTCCTACAAATCCTCTGCTCCCTTTGCATCACAGACTTGGCCCTTTCCTGGATCTTCTCGTACCTCACTGTTTTGACCTTCAGCATCTCTCATTCTCACACCATCTCCTCATCTCGACCGCTCTCTGTTGGTGTCCCTCAGGGGTCAGTCCTGGGTCCTTTACTCTTCTCTCTTTACACTCTTAGCCTCGGTCAGCTCATAGCCTCACACAGCTTTCATTACCACCTGTATGCTGACTATACCCAACTCTACATCTCTGGCCCAGATGTTACCTCTCTTCTCTCCTGGATCCCAGACTGTCTATCGTACATATCCTCCTTCTTCTCCTCCCGTCTCCTAAAACTAAATGCGGAGAAAACAGAACTCATTATCTTTCCACCGTCCAACTCTACCCCTCCCCCTGATCTCTCTGTCTCAGTCAACGGCTGTACACTCTCACCTGTTCCGCAAGTCCGCTGCCTTGGGGTAATCCTAGACTCCGCTCTATCCTTCAAACCACACATCCAAACGCTCACCTCTGCCTGCCGCCTCCACCTAAAAAACATCTCTCGATTCCGCTCATTCCTCAACTATGACACTACAAAAATGCTGGTCCATGCCCTTGTCATCCCCCGCCTCGACTACTGCAACATCCTTCTCTGTGGCCTCCCATCTAGCAATCTTGCTCTCCTTCAATCCATTCTCAACTCTGCTGCCCGTCTTATCCACCTCTCTCCTCGCTACTCCCCTGCCTCTCCCCTCTGCCAATCCCTTCACTGGCTTCCCATTGCCCAGCGAATTCATTTCAAGCTACTAACCATGACCTACAAGGCTCTCCATAACGTCTCCCCTCCATACATCTCTGCCCTAATCTCCAAATATCTCCCCTCACGCAATATCCGCTCTCCCCTTATCAGCTCCTCACACAACCGTCTCCAAGACTTCTCCCGTGCTTCACCCACACTCTGGAACTCACTGCCCCAACACATCAGACTCTCCTCCACTTTCACCAGCTTCAAAAGCAATCTGAAAACCCATTTCTTCAGGCTTGCCTACAACCCACAATAACCTTGCTGTCACTACATCCTC
Organism: Phyllomedusa bahiana; assembly: GCA_025379985.1. NCBI lineage: Eukaryota > Metazoa > Chordata > Amphibia > Anura > Hylidae > Phyllomedusa > Phyllomedusa bahiana. The sequence goes on along the minus strand of JAODAL010041690.1, from coordinate 26,801 downwards.
CACAAACATGTCTGCTCCCACCTTCTGTCTCGTTCCCCCCTCCTTGTAGATTGTAAGCCCTCGCAGGTAGGGTCCTCTTTCCCTCTGTCGTGCCAATTGTCATTCATCACTTATCATTGTACTCATTTGACTTATGTTATGTATGTAACCCCCTCGAATGTACAGCGCCCTGGAATCAATGGCGCTTTAAAATAAATAATAATAATAATAATAATATGGTGTTTTAACATTGTGTGAACACAGCCTAATAGTGGATTGCAGAAAGGAGCCTGCAGAGGACATACACTGTACAGTTATAGCACTCTGATGTGGGGACTTTAGTCACCACATCAGGAGCTATACACAACTGTGGCCCTGCTCTAACGATAGATATATATTTTATATGTTTTAGCTGTAAAATCCATGTGGCCAATTACTCAACAGCTAAACTTGGGGTTAATTAAATTGAAAAAAAAAAATTGGCTTAGGGTAATTTAATTAACCATGACAAGAGGGCATCTTTTATGTCTACAGTAACTCTTACATTGATGGGGATTCTATTATGTAAGAGTGGCGAGACTATGAAACTTGCTCCACAACAGGATGTGATGGTGGCTTACTTAAACACATTCATGAAGAGCCTAAAAAGCATTCCTGAAAAATATTATATTATAGGCTATAGGTACTAGATTCTTGAGATTGCCATATTTGGGATCAAGAAGAGTTTTTTTCCTCTTGTAGGGAGCAACTGGCATCCCCAGTTATGGCTTTTGCATTCCTTTAGAGCAGCACTTATTTTGGACTTAAAGGGGTTGTCTCGCTACAATGATTGGGTTTTAATTAAAAGATCTTTAAAAAACAAGCAGCTTTGCAATATATGTTCATTACAAATGTCTACTGATTTTGAGCTAGCCCTGTTAGTATTACTACATCAGCTTCTCAAATCTCTATAGTAGCCGACCTGTTGATCCTTATCTTACTGGCTGTCAGGTCTGAATGACTCATCACCTTTGAAGACAGGTCGGAGCAGAGAGCCCCTCCCGCACAGAATGCTTCTGTAGTAGAGGGAGGGGGGAGGGAGGACTCTGGCGTCTGTGTCCGAGCTGTCTGGATTAACCCTGTGTGTCCCTGCTTCCTCCTGCTCTCTACACAGATAGATGTGACAGCAGTGACCCTGTCTGTTACTATAATCATGATGTGTCTTTGGAACTGTGACTATACTAATACTATACAAATCAGGCATGTGAATACTTTATGTTCTCCTGTATTAGTGAGACATTCTGAGTATAGTAACACTTCCCTTGTTGTTGCTGGAGATGTGGAGACTTGTAAGCTAAGCAGGGGATATAGGAACACATGCATCCCCTCTGCTCTATTAGCACACAGCTTCATATTCCTCTCTACACTCCTAGATCAGCCCTCTCCTGCAACAGACCTAGGCAGGCACACACAGGGTGAACTCTGAGACCAAACCCCCTCCCCCCCCCCCTTGTATAGAAGTTACGTAGCTGCCTGTGTGCTGATGGAGGGGGGAGAGGGAGCAGAACAGACAGACAAGCTAGCACGCCCCTCAGTTCAACTTACCAGGGACACTGACAGGCTGAAAGCTCGTAATGAGACAACTCCTTTAATGAACCTGTCTCTTTTAACCTTATTGACTACAGTAAAACTATGGCAAATTTCCATAAAGCTGTATACTTTTTTGGATGCAGTTTTGATGGGGTTTTAGCTGCGTTGTGTGAACACAGTCTAATAGAAGAGTGCAGATAGGAGCCTGCAATCTACTTGGACTAGAAAGTTATGGCATTCTAATCACATGGGAAATTCCATAGTCCCCGCATGGTAAGGAGCTATACACAACTATGGTCCTGCTCTAATGACAGGGATCAGAGTAAAATCTGATCTTCCATAGAAGTAAACAGAGAGACCAAGTATATGTCGCCAGCTCTCTGTATCTTCTAGTAAACAGTCTACTGCATATGTATATACAATTCTGTATATGATAGATAGATAGATAGATAGATAGATAGATAGATAGATAGATAGATAGATAAATAGATATAGATAGATATAGATAGATAGATAGATAGATAGATAGATAGATAGATAGATAGATAGATAGATAGATAGATAGATAGATAGATAGCAAACAACAATGACAGTAAAACAGTCATTACAAATAAAAATATATATTTGGAGGAAATAACAAAAAATGCATGCAAGCAGGACACTTTTTCCAAATAACATTTTATTCATTCACTTTACATGGCGCTATTATATTCCACAGTATTATACAGAGATAGTCTTATTCATATTGGTCCCTGCTATTATTGGGGCTCAAAATTTAAATTCCAGGGTGACATATCTACATGTATTTTGCAGGGTGGGGGAAATCAGAGTACCCAGAAAAAACCCATGCAAACATGGAGAGAACATACTAATGCCATGTGGATGTTGTCCCTGGTTGAAGTTGAACCCAGGACTCCAGCGTTGCGAGACAAGAGTGCTAACCACGAGAGTAATTTACACATATGGTACACTAGCTTAACTGTAACAACTTTTTTTTTTTAGCATTTTATCAGCTTCATATGATTACTTATTTTCTTTATTTCTGATATAACCAGTGAAATGATACCTTCTGTAAACAGGAGCATTGTAAATGAATTCATTCTAACAGGATTTTCCATCTCATCGCATTTTATTCCATTGATCTTTTTCATATTTTTAATGTCCTATTTTCTTACCATGACAGGAAATATTTTCATTCTTACATTGTATTTTAGTAATAAGAGCCTTCATAAACCAATGTATTTTTTTATCTGTAATTTAGCCATTTTAGACATTATTTTCACCAATGTTATTATGCCAGTTCTCTTAAGAGGGATAATCAATCAAAAAAACAAACTGTCATTGACTGGCTGCCTTGCACAAAGTTATTTGTACTTTTTAGTAGGAACAACTCAGTTTTTCTTGCTGGATGCAATGTGCTTTGACAGATATTTAGCCATATGTCATCCATTACATTATCCAGCTATAATGCATAGAAAAACATGTGTCTGGCTTGTTACAGGAGCATGGATGAGTTCTTTTTTCACCAATCTTGTCCCTTCAATTTATGTTTCAAAACTTTCATTTTGCTATAAAAAGATAAATCATATCTTCTGTGATGTAGGGCCAATTCTACAAAATGCATGCACTGATTCCAAATCACTTCAACTTTTGGTGTTTGTTAGTTCTTGTTCATTAATTTTTTCTCTTGTCATTGCTATAATGTCTTATACTTATATCACGTTAGCCATTTTGAAGATTAATTCAGCAGAAGGAAGGAAAAGAGTATTTTCTACTTGTTCTTCACATGCATTAGTTGTTACCATTTTCTTTGGGAGTTGCATATTTATGTATGTAAAGCCTGTTCAATATCAAAGTACAGATGAATATGATAAATATGTGGCCATTTTTAACACTGTGGTGGTTCCTTTGATTAATCCCTACATTTATACTTTGAGAAACAAGATAGTCAGGGATATTATCAAATCAAGGCCATGTCAGGTAATCTGTTTTGGTTAGCATTAGATGTAGGTGCTCTGTAACTGCTCATACTCAAATATGTGTAGATTATTCTGTGAAACTCAAAGATCACTTTCAATGTCAATAACTAATTCTTCTTGTGGGGCGTGGCCTGGACTTACATGGAGTAAGTCACACTTCAGGAGAGCTCTGTGTTGAACCCAGCTAAATCGGCACATATAAGCCTCAAAACTGCTCCGGAGGGACTGAATCCCATCTGAAGATCTACTGACCACCCAGGCAGGCATTAGGAGCTAAAACCGGGACTCTAAGCCCTCTTCAAGCTATAAACGGCTCACCGCCCGGAGCCTTGCCAGAGAGTGGCTGCACGCGTCCACTGCAGCACGGTGCGTACAGGGGAGATAGCAACGGCTTCATCGTAAGCGCCGCCAGTCTCGCGCCAACACCGGCACTTGGAAAATAGTCTCCGCTGATGAAATAGAGACTTGCCAGCAGCGCGGACCTATCTGAGAGTGTTCAACGGAACGGGCACGACGGAGCAGGTACGTCTGAGAGCCCCTTGCGCCCCGGAGGTCCGACACTGCTAACGGCACGCCATGTGAGACGGGGATCCGCAAGCCTGACTGCCAGTTGCCGGGGAGCCTGCTCACACACCACCATTAGGTGTGCAACGTCCAGGTACCTGATACCAAACCCCAGCCTAAGCCCTCTGCAGTTCTGTAGAAAGGGATAACCAACGCATAGTGTACCTCCACACGTGGTAGCAGTCATTTTCTACTAGCTGCAATATCCCAGACACAGACTTGCTCTTTTGTGCTACCAGCGATAAAAACCTCGCCTCATATTGAGTTACAGACCATTGCAGAACTGTCTGGATATACCATTTAGTTAACCTGGCTCTCCTCAATCAGCCAAAATTTATACACAGCTTCCTTATCTCTGCTAGACTGTCGGCCATTTTAAGCCTGCCCAGAGACTGGTGCTTTGATATTGCACACCTGCCTAGATTCTATATACCTACCGACCGTATTAACAACTGCATACACAGCTCTGCTTTGTTCACTAGACATAGTGTGCAAAGAGAATTCAACAATATAAGCAGTGGAATCCTCTTACTTGTCGTGCTCCAGTACTGTACCTCTAAGAGCCAGCATCTGCAGAGCTAAAATTGGTCTCTCACACTTCTATAACAAAGTAATTCTAACCCCAACAGCTTCCTTGTGAATACAGTGTGAAATAAAAGAAATCTCAAAGGGAAAAGGGGAGGGGAAAAAAAAAAAAAAAAACCTTCCCCCGCCGGCTGCTGCTCCTCTGCTATATCGATACCACATGTCGTTCCACACACAATGGAGAATGCGCAGCGCCTCAAAGAAAACACAACGCGCAAAGCCGACCAAGCTAACCCAATTCTTCCAACATCCATCCCCAATACCCCAAACCTTAGAAGATACAAACCCGTTTTCTCAACTCTCGGTCCCCTCTCCACAACCAGAGTCAGTAAACATGGAGCATCAAGAAGCGGCGGACCAAGCCTCCACCATGGAAGATACTCTTAAACGGCTCTTCTCATCCTTCAGGGACACGCTACATAGAGATATCAAAGAAATAATGTCAGACCTCAAATCCGATATTCAAGCCTTAGTACCTAGAACAGACCCCGTTGAAAAAAAGATGATACAACTGTCAACCTCGCACAACCGACTCATTGATGCGAACAATGAACTAGAAGATGAAGTGCAACGACTGGCAGTGAAACCTCGAGACTTAGCAGATAGATCCCGGAGGACTAATCGCAGAATTCGTGGTATTCCAGAATCAGTGCCATCGGAGGCTCTCTCCTCCTTCCTGACAGACATGATGGCAATTGCTTTACCAGAAGCCTCCCAAACTGAGCTGATGATTGACAGGATTCATCGTCTTCCGAAGCCAAGACATCTCCCTGCAGCAACTTCGAGAGATGTGATAGCACGCATCCACTTCTTCACAACAAAAGATAACTTCCTCAGAATCTTGAAGAATCGCATCGCGCTACCGGATAGATTTGCAAACCTATCGATCTTTCCTGACTTATCCGCGGGCATAATGCTCAAAAGAAAGGAATTTACACCTTACACTACAGTGCTGAGGGAGCACAATATTGGATACCGCTGGGGGTTTCCCGTCAAATTAGTGATTTCCAAAGATAATACTACAACGGTCTGCAATACCCCAGCTGTGGCAAAAGAACTTCTCCTGTCATGGGGTCTTCTTGTCTCACCTGTGTCCTCGCCACAGAAAAAAGGTGCTTCTAGACCAGAGGCCATAACCCCGCTTTGGTCGGACAAGAACCGTAGGTCTAGACCTCGTCCGAATGATTGACAGTCTCTCTGAACAGGCAGTAATTTTTTTTTATTTTTTATTTTTTACCTAACGGTTCGACCGGTGCCTTAAATAGGTAGTCTGATTTTCTCGCTTTTGATCGTTTAGGCAAAGACTTGCCCCTCAATACTTCTCCACTTTTCCTCCTTTCAGGTTGGAGAGACTTGTTTGTACTACTTTTGTATGTTACCCTTCGTTGCATTGGTTTCTAATTCTATGCATTATTACGTGTTTGCATTTATTCCTGTTCCTTACTACCATGTACTGCAATACTGCAACCCCACTCTCAGTATAATCTATGAGAAACATAAATTCCACAGTACGGCCTTTACTAACGCTACCCATCTTTCACAATGGCGATTGAATTTATGTCACTGAATGTGAATGGCCTTAATTCTCCCTGCAAAAGGTCCAGCATGTGGAGGGACATCCTTCGGTCGGGTGCCGATGTTGTATGTCTACAAGAGACTCACATCTGTAACACTGACATATTTAGACTCGAACATAAAAAATTTCCCTACTCTTACCATTCGACACTAGAACATAAAAAAGCAGGGGTATCTATCTTCATCAAGGACACAGTCGCGTTCAGTCTTAATCAGTCTATTATTGGTACCAATGGTAGATACATCATCTTACAGGGGACTTTAAACACATTAGAATGCACAATAGTAGCACTGTATGCCCCTAACACGCGTCAGTTAGCCTTTGCTAAGAGAGTCCTAACTACAGCCAAAAAAATACAAAAAGGGAATTTAATAATCTGTGGGGATTTCAACGTAGTAATAGATAAATCCAAAGATAAATCCGGAGGGGGCTCAAGATTTACTCCTGAATTAAAATCCCTCATCTTAGAGGAAAACTTACACGACCCCTGGCGATACGCCCATCCAGAAGAACGGGATTATACACACTATTCAGCGCCAAGAAACACACATGCGAGGCTTGACTTTTTCCTCATTAATAGACAGACACTTCAACTGGTCTCCAACTCCACCATAGGCTACAGAACATGGTCTGACCATGCACCGGTCTTTCTTAAAATTAAGAACACTTTTTCCTCCTCATCACACCCTCTGTGGCGTCTTAATAATTTTCTGCTTAAATCTCCAAAAGTCGTGTCTGAAATCTCCACGTCACTAACAGATTATTTTACAATCAACGCCCCTACTGCCCCGTCGACAGAAACACTATGGTGTGCTCATAAAGCATACATCCGAGGCATACTCCTATCTATCGCAGCTAGGGAAAAGAAACGTAGGAATATAAAAATGAATGAACTCCTAGACAAGATTAAATCACTTGACTCTCAATTTAAGAAATCCCCTTCACAAACCGTCAAAGATGAACTGCAAACGCTTAAAAACCAATTGAGTGTTATACACCTCCAGCAATATGAGACACACCTCAATAGGTTAAAGTGGAATTTTTATCTCCAAGGAGATAGACCCAGTAGGATACTAGCTAAAAGAGTCAAAGTGCTCCAAGCAAAAACGCGGATTCCGTACCTTACCACCCCCTCTAAATTTGTGATCCCCGGCAAATATCGGATGCTTTTGCTAAATACTACAGCTCCCTCTACAATCTAAGCTTAGATCCCACAATCCCCCCGGTAAAAAATCAGGACATAGACGCCTTTCTACAAGAAATTTCCTTGCCCTCCCTTGACGCCGACCAATTGGCTTGGATCAATCAACCGATTACTACCTCCGAAGTTGAAAAAACCATAAATAATTTAAAATGTAACAAATCCCCAGGCCCAGATGGTCTAACAAACGAATACTATAAGATGTTCAATTCCCTCCTTTCACCATACCTGACTGAACTTTTCCAATCCATTATTAAAAAAGGAACCCCCCCGGAAGAACTACTAAGTGCCACTATATCTACCATCCCGAAACCTGGGAAATCGACAGACCTAGTTTCGAATGACAGACCCATCTCTTTATTAAACTCAGATATAAAAATTTTCTCAAAAATCCTGGCAGAAAGACTTAATAATATACTCCCCACCTTAATTCACAAAGATCAAGTAGGCTTTGTGAAGGGCAGGCAAACTAGAGACGGAATCAGACGAGTCCTAGATATTCTCCAAATTGCATCAAAGCGGAGATTACCCTTTGCTATTCTCTCATTAGACGGCGAGAAGGCCTTGGGAAGGGAAAAAAATGGGGCTATATGAAAAAAGTTTGCTCAAATTTGGTCTTGAAGGTAATATTTTATCTGCCATCTTATCCTTATATTCTTCCCCTTCTGCAAAAGTCTATTCGTCAGGATTCCTTTCGGAAAAATTTCCCATTACTAATGGCACTAGGCAAGGGTGTCCCCTGTCCCCCCTCATATATGATCTCTGCGCTGAACCATTGGCTGAGCATATCAGAAGATCCAAAAACATTAGCGGTATAATGATAAATAATGAGACCCACAAAGTCAGTCTCTATGCTGACGATATACTGATAATGACACAACAACCGGAAACCTCTATCCCAGCACTTATTGATCTTCTCAACAGATATGCCTCTTTCTCCTATTACAAATTGAATATAACCAAATCCATCATCCTACCAATATACTGCAACCCCTCCCTACGAACACAATTTCCAAACTTGAACTTTATTTGGGCAGAAAAGTTTGTGCCATACCTAGGAATCAACATATATCCTGACTTACAAGATACTATACTTGACAATCTGGAGTCCATTACCACCTTTATAACTAATGAAATACACAGACTTACTCAGCTTTCCCTATCATGGTTGGCACGCATAAACCTAACAAAAATGTTACTTTTACCCAGATTTCTATATGTGGCAAGGTCCTTACCATTCCAATTTCCTAAACCCTTATTGACCAATCTTCAAAACCTCCTGTTGAAATTTATTTGGCGATCAAAAAAGCCAAGATTTCAAAAACAGTACTTATACAGGAGAAGTTCCGAGGGAGGTTTATCGGTCCCTAACCTACTGCAATATAACCTAGCATCTATTTTGGAGCCCGTATTCTTCTTTTGGAATTCTCCTGAAACACACCATTGGTCAACATTGGAAAATGCATTGATCCCGAGAGGCTCTTTTAAGGACTGCTTAATTGCCATGCTATGTGGAGATTCTCCTAAAACTTATGAATTACTTACTCTTACACATGCAGCAGAAGTTTGGTATAAACACGTTGCTTGTAAGCAAGTAGTAACAATCGATCGGCGTCATTGCCCCCTTTCAGCCTTGCAAATTATCTTACCCGATGCTCCGATTACACAATGGATCCACCACGGAATCAAAGAGATAGGTGATATATTCTATAAGGGCCGTTTTAGGCAATTTGAGGAATTAGTACAAAAATACTCGATACCGAGACACCAATTTTTCTTATATCTTCAGCTACGACACCTTATCCAAACCCAGTGTCTACCTTTGGAGGCTCAAGCCTCCTCGCCATTACATAACTTCCTCTGGCGAAAAGATAGTAATAAACAAGGTTTGTCGTTCGCCTATAGATCTTTATCCGGAACAGACACAGAAGATAAACCAAAATATGCAGTGAAATGGGAAAAAGAAATTGCCCGCTCCTACCCAACATTAGAATGGCAACAAGCAGCAAATGTGGTTTCCAAACACTCAAGATGTGCCAACCATGTAGAAATTTCTAGAAAGATCCACCTAAGATGGTACTTGACGCCGAGCAGACTTTCTCACATGACTCCCGGGTTCTCACACCTTTGTTGGAGACAATGCGGAGCAAAGGGTTCACTCTTGCATATGTGGTGGAGCTGCCCTTTGATACAACCCATATGGAGACAATTAGAATCCCTCCTCCGAGAGATTTTTCAATGGCAAATTGCCCTCACTCCAGATCTTGCCGTTTTAGACCTAACGTTCAATGATGTCCCTAGTCCCTTCCACACAATTCTCTCACATTCATTAATTGCCACCAGAACGGCAATCGCAGCCCGTTGGAGAACCCTATCCCCACCAAACATTGGGGAGATAGTTCAAAGAATCAATACACAGTATCATTGCGAGACTAGCTTGGCAATTCCCCCACACCTATTGATCAAAACTAGACACAACTGGTCCCCCTGGACCTTGTCTAAGTACTTTGTATAGTAATTCTATATGTATTGCCAACTTCGCCATTATATTGCCTAGACTGGACCTGTTCTATAGGTTTTGGAGTAGTTTGTTGCAGTATGACTTGGGATCAACTGATTATTCGACATTTGGTTGAAATAGATTTGTCTGATTATTCTTGTACATGGTATGTTTTACCCATTTGTATACCTTCACTGGTTTTATTACCCCTAAGTTTTTACCTTTGTGATGTTTCCTGTTATGTCCTTTTGGAAAATCAATAAAAACTGTAATGAAGAAAAAAAAAAAACTAATTCTTCTTGTGTAATTGCTATTCATGACACATAGGCAAAAGACATAGTTGGTCCCTGGTTTCTGAATGACCCATAGCTCATTCTTATACACATTTGTATTACAATATCTGCTACAGGACTAACTACTAAGTGGTGGATGGGAGTTGGCGGTCCTTTCGCAGATATTTCATTGGGGACCAGACACCCCTATGGCCGAAAAATAAATAAATAAATGTACAGTACCTCTGGTTTGACTAAGTACAGGGGTACTGCATGAGTGGATAATATGGATTTATACAGCATACTAATATGGAGCAGGCTCTAGAAGAGATACTATTTCTGTCATTGTTATGCAAATTATATAATTACAATGCAAACTTTCAAGTAAAATCACAATATTTTTGGACAATTAGATGGACATTTTTGCTGAAATCTGTCTTCTTGAGGTGTATTTAATTGTCTGAATGCAAGAAACAACTGTCAGTGTACAGAAGAAGCAGACACTAAGCTCCTTGTGACTCAAAGGTCATGGTATTCAGTGTCATAGAAGTAACATTTAAGTGTGTGTCGTAATAAAGGTGTAGCCTTTCTTCTTGTAAATGCTAAGCAAGCTAGGCACCGCTCTAAAATAGGGTTCTCCACTCCCCTTCAGTCACTCATATATAATCCGAATCGAGCCAGTGCATTAAAATAACAATCTCTTTAATACTTTCATTAAAAATGGACATTGACCCGTAGTTGACAGTATGTCCTATGTATAACATCAGTTTAAAGCAATATTAGCAAATGAGTTGCGGCAAGTCTGCCGTTCAGAGTCCGTTCATGGCGCCGCTCCTGGCATAGGAAGCGTAGAGACGCCGGCAATCGAGCAGAACTGAGTACCTCGTGGACGTTTCGGGGATAGCTCCTCCCCTTCCTCAAGCACATCGATCACTGGGGTTGGTCCAATATATATACACATTAAAACCAAAGCCCACAAAAACAAACAAACACAGCAGAGAACTGGTGTGGTTACGGGTGATTAACCCTATAAGGCTTTCTACCAAAATATAAACCAGAGAAGCAATAAAGTGAAGGTTCAGAGAAAAACCCGTAGATTAAGATTCTCATTTAACCCTTTTGGTGCTAATGCTTCCAACCGGGAAATCCATTTTCCCTTTCTGTTTTAGTAATCTTACAGATAGCTGGGTTTGATCTACACACATAACCCTCTCTAAAATACACCACTTTAATTCGGAAATACCGTGTTTACTAAGGCAAAATGTCTGGCTACAGTTGTTTCGCCATACTTTTTTTTTCTTTTCTACCTCCCCAACCTAGGATTGTCTCTTTAGATGTTATTGCTTATTAAATGTACGAATGGCAGAACGATGCTCATTGAGCCTAATTTTGACTGATCTTGTTGTCTGTCCAACGTATATATACCCACAAGGACATTTAAGCATATAGATCACGCCACTGCTGTCGCAGGTATGAAACCCTTTAATCTTAATGGCATATCCCTTTGTTGGATGGCAAATGGAATCACCCTTGATTATAGAAGCGCAGTTCTGGCACCTAAGACAAGCAAAGGTGCCGGTTCTAACGCTTCTAAGCACAGTTTGAATTTTTTTACGATCGTCTTGCTGTTTTAGATCAGAAGATACAAGTTGTTGCCCAATGGTTCTCCCTTTACGGTATACCCATATAGGGGTGTCTCTAATTTAATGTCCATATTTCTCATCAGCCCGCAAGATTTTACAATATTTGGTATCACCTGTCTAATCATACCAGAATGCCTATCATATGTTGACCTGTATAAACACCGATTCAATTTCTTATTTTTGTTACGATTGCTTATCAGTAAATTCTCTCTAGGGAGGGCTGCTATTTCCCATTGCGATATGTTTAAGCTCCTCTTGATCATATCCTCGATTTTTTAAACTTAGCAAAAAATATTTTTGGAAACTATCTTGATATCTTGTCTCATCCGAGCATATACGTCGCGCCCTCTAAGTTGAACTTTAAACTATGCCTCTAACGTTTGTGGTGCATGTTGGCGGACCGGCCAACAATACATTGTTACGTTTCAGACCTCCTTAAAATACAATGAAGTATATAGCGCTCCTCCATTTTTTAAACCAAACACTCTAGGTATGATATGTGGTAGTATTTTTAGTAAGTGTAAACTGGATAAGAGGTTGGACGCTGTTTAGATATGCGACGAAGTCATCCAACTGTGCCTCAGACCCTGTCCACAGCATGAAGACGTCGTCGACATATCAAAACCAGCACTTAATGTAATTCGCGTAATGGGGCCAAAAATACGAATTTATTCTCAAAAAATCTCATGTAGAGGTTAGCATAACTAGGAGAAAACAGGGGACCCATAGAGGCCCCCTGTATCTGGAGGTACATCTCCTCTCCAAATCGAAAAAAATTTTTGTAAGGACAATGCCCAAAATTTTGAAAAAGGGAAAACGCTATTGAGAATTTAAAGTAAAAATCAGCATTCTGGCACAACACTTCATGTACTGCATTGACGCCATCATCCATGGGGATATTGGTATATAGCGATTTGATGTCAAGAGTGCACAACCAACTGACATTAGTGCACTCAATGCTCCCTATAGATCTTAAAAATTGTCCTGTATCATGAAGGATGTATTCCTTTTCTTGTTTAAATGGCTGTAAGAACATATCTAAATAGGTAGATAGAGGTTCCAATAGTGAATCTACCCCTGAGACTATTGGTCGTCCCGGGGGGGTTGCTTAAGGACTTATGTACCTTCGGGACGATATAAAAGATAGGCACTCGTGGATTGGTTTTCATTAACATTTTCATAACCTGTTCAGTGATATTACCCCTATCAACAGCTTCTCTCAAGGTGTCATGAATCAAAGTAGCTACTTCCTGTGAGGGGTCCGCCACAATTCTCATATATTGCTGACCCAATAACTGCCTTTTGGCCTCTTGCAAATACGCAGTAGAATCCATGATAACGGAAGCCCCCCCCTTATCTGCTTTTTTAATTGTAAGGGATTTATCACTCCTCAACTCCTGTAATGCCATCTTTTCTCGTCTAGACAGGTTATGTTTGGCAAACTTTTTTGACTCACTTTGCACCTCTGAGATACCTCATTGGTAACAATTGTTGGATTCTTCTAAAGAGGGACAATTAACTACTGGATCAAATTGACTTTGTTTTTTAAGTTTATTAGGCAGGGCCTTATAACCTAATTCTACTGAGTTGGTCTGTTCCTGTGGAAAAAATATTTTTAAACGGATGTTACGACAGAATTTATAAAAATCGACATTGAAATCAAAAAGTTCATTTTCTGATGTGGGCAAAGTCAACCCCTTATTGATAACCGCTAGTTGTTCGGGGGTTAAAGTCTTGGATGAAATATTCATAGCTAGTATTGATTTTTCTTCCGGGCTCTGGTGGTTGCTTTTTTGGGGGGTATTTCTTGCATCTGTTTTCCCGTGCTTGTTGATGGCACGTCTCCGCTCGTACTTGCAATGGGGTCCTCTAAAAAATCCCTCTGCTTCGATTGAATATTATACCTCCCATTACGACCTGGATTCCTCTCCTGTGAACCACCATCCTCTGCTCCTGATGATGCCGAGCTCCAACCATTCCTGCCCCTTTGTGATTTAAACGTACGAAATTGTCTCCTTTCATTCATCCAGGTATATACACGGCCATTCGCATAGTCTTTAGTATCTCTATCAAACTTCTTTAATTTATTTTGTAATAGCATAGATTTCAACTTATCTATATTGGCCTTTAACTCCTGGTGAATGCGGTTATACTCCTCCATAGACACAGCTTTTTTGCACTCTTCCTCCACAATTTTAATATCCCCTTGTATTTGTACGATCGCCATTTGCAAGTGTTGTAATGACAGATACATCAGTTCAATAGAATATCGATTGCTAATGGCTATCCACTTCTCCTTATATTTTGCATCCTCTGGTAATAAAATAGGCTGCAATGGGCTGCGCAAACCCCTCGGTATTCGGACTGCCTTCACATATTCAGTGAGTGCCGATGCATGAGACAGAAGACTAGCTTCTTTTTTTCTCAGATGTTCAAGCCGCTGCGGGTAATTGCTAGGTGTTTCAACTCTATTTTGGCTCCAATACCAATATCCCCATGGATGATGGCGTCAATGCAGTACATGAAGTGTTGTGCCAGAATGCTGATTTGACTAATTCTCAGATAGCGTTCCTTTTACAACTTTTGGACATTGTCCTTACAAAAAATTTTTTTCGATTTGGAGAGGAGATGTACCTCCAGATACAGGGGACCTCTATGGGGTCCCCTGTTGCTCCTAGTTATGCTAACCTCTACATGAGATTTTTTGAGAATAAATTCGTATTTTTGGCCCATTAGCAAAATACATTAATGCTGGTTTAGATATGTCGACGACGTTTCATGCTGTGGACAGGATCTGAGGCACAGTTGGATGACTTCGTCGATATCTAAACAGCGTCCAACCATTATCCAGTTTACACTTACAAAAAAATACTACTCACATATCATACCTAGATGTGTTGGTTGAAAAAAAATGGAGGAGCGCTATATACTTCATTGTATTCTAAGGAGTCTGATCGTAACAATGTATTGTTGCGGTCCAGCCAACATGCACCACAAACGTTTAGAGGCATAGTTAAAGGTCAACTTATGAGGGCGCGACGTATATGCTCGGATGAGACAAGATATCAAGATAGTGCCAAAAATATTCTTGCTAAGTTTAAAGATCGAGGATATGATCAAGAGGAGCTTAAACATATCGCAATGGAAGTAGCAGCCCTCCCTAGAGAGAATTTACTGATAAGCAATCGTAACAAAAAAAAGAAATTGAATCGGTGTTTATACAGGTCAAACATATGATAGGCATTCTGGTATGATTGACAGGTGATACTCAAATATTGGAATATCTTGCGGGCTGATGAGAAATATGGCCATTTATTTAGAGACACCCCTATATGGGTTATACCGTAAAGGAGAGAACCATTGGGCAACAACTTGTATCTTCTGATCTAAAACAGCAAGGACGATCGTAAAAAAATTCAAACTGTGGTTAGAAGCGTTAAAACCCGGCACTTTTGTTTGTCTTAGGTGCCAGAACTGCGCTTCTATAATCAAGGGTGATCCATTTGCCATCCAACAAGGGATATGCCATTAAGTTTAAAAGGGGTTTTCATACCTGCGACAGCAGTGGCGTGATCTATATGCTTAAATGTCCTTGTGGGTATATATACGTTGGACAGACAAAAAGAATCGTCAAAATTAGGCTCAATGAGCATCTTTCAGCCATTCGTACATTTAATAAGCAAATAACATCTAAAGATGACAATCCTGAGGTTGGAGAGGTAGAAAAGAAAAATAAGTATGGCGAAACAACTGTAGCCAGACATTTTGCCTTAGCTAAACACGGTATTTCCGAATTAAAGTGGTGTATTTTAGAGAGGGTTATGTGTGTAGATCAAACCCAGCTATCTGTAAGATTACTAAAACGAAAAGGATATTGGATTTCCGGTTGGAAGCATTAGCACCAAAAGGGTTAAATGAGAATCTTAATCTACGGGTTTTTCTCTGAACCTTCACTTTATTGCTTCTCTGGTTTATATTTTGGTAGAAAGCCTTATAGGGTTAATCACCCGTGACCACACCCAGTTCTCTGCTGTGTTTGTTTGTTTTTGGGGTCTTTGGTTTTAATGTGTATATATATTGGACCAACCCAGTGATCGATGTGCTTGAGGAAGGGGAGGAGCTATCCCCGAAACGTCCACGAGGTACTCAGTTCTGCTCGATTTTCCGGCGTCTCTACGCTTCCTTTTGCCAGGAGCGGCCATGAACGGACTCTGAACGGCAGACTTGCCGCAACTCATTTGCTAAGTATTGCTTTTAATGATGTTATACATAGGACATACTGTCAACTACGGGTCAATGTCCATTTTTTAATGAAAGTATTAAAGAGATTGTTATTTTAATGCACTGGCTCGATTCGCATTATATATAAGTGACTGAAGGGGGAGTGGAGAACCCTATCTTAGAGCGGTGCCTAGCTTGCTTAGCATTTACAAGAAGAAAGGCTACACCTTTATTACGTGACTTTGTTTCTCCTATTGGCCTTGCTTTATGCTTGCTACGATACATTATGTCGTTTGAAGATATAGCAAATAGTACGGGCAATCGAGCAGAGAGTTTCTGTTTCTCTGAAACGGAACGATCACAAATTTTATTACAAGCAGAGACAGCTGGTCTGGGTTGGAGCCAAAATAGAGTTGAAACACCTAGCAATTACCCGCAGCGGCTTGAACATCTGAGAAAAAAAGAAGCTAGTCTTCTGTCTCATGCATCGGCACTCACTGAATATGTGAAGGCAGTCCGAATACCGAGGGGTTTGCGCAGCCCATTGCAGCCTATTTTATTACCAGAGGATGCAAAATATAAGGAGAAGTGGATAGCCATTAGCAATCGATATTCTATTGAACTGATGTATCTGTCATTACAACACTTGCAAATGGCTATCGTACAAATACAAGGGGATATTAAAATTGTGGAGGAAGAGTGCAAAAAAGCTGTGTCTATGGAGGAGTATAACCGCATTCACCAGGAGTTAAAGGCCAATATAGATAAGTTGAAATCTATGCTATTACAAAATAAATTAAAGAAGTTTGATAGAGATACTAAAGACTATGCGAATGGCCGTGTATATACCTGGATGAATGAAAGGAGACAATTTCGTACGTTTAAATCACAAAGGGGCAGGAATGGTTGGAGCTCGGCATCATCAGGAGCAGAGGATGGTGGTTCACAGGAGAGGAATCCAGGTCGTAATGGGAGGTATAATATTCAATCGAAGCAGAGGGATTTTTTAGAGGACCCCATTGCAAGTACGAGCGGAGACGTGCCATCAACAAGCACGGGAAAACAGATGCAAGAAATACCCCCCCAAAAAAGCAACCACCAGAGCCCGGAAGAAAAATCAATACTAGCTATGAATATTTCATCCAAGACTTTAACCCCCGAACAACTAGCGGTTATCAATAAGGGGTTGAACTTTGTCCCACATCATGAAAATGAACTTTTTGATTTCAATGTCGATTTTTATAAATTCTGTCGTAACATCCGTTTAAAAATATTTTTTCCACAGGAACAGACCAACTCAGTAGAATTAGGTTATAAGGCCCTGCCTAATAAACTTAAAAAACAAAGTCAATTTGATCCAGTAGTCAATTGTCCCTCTTTAGAAGTATTCCAACAATTGGTTACCAATGAGGTATCTCAGAGGTGGCAAAGTGAGTCAAAAAAGTCTGCCAAACATAACATGTCTAGACGAGAAAAGATGGCATTACAGGAGTTGAGGAGTGATAAATCCCTTACAATTAAAAAAGCAGATAAGGGGGGGGCTTCCGTTATCATGGATTCTACTGCGTATTTGCAAGAGGCCAAAAGGCAGTTATTGGATCAGCAAGTATATGAGAAATTGGTGGCGGACCCCTCACAGGAAGTAGCTACTTTGATTCATGACACCTTGAGAGAAGCTGTTGATTTGGGGTAATATCCTGAAAAAGGTTATGAAAATGTTAATGAAAACCAATCCACGAGTGCCTATCTTTTATATCGTCCCGAAGGTACATAAGTCCTTAAGCAACCCCCCGGGACGACCAATAGTCTCAGGGGTAGATTCACTATTGGAACCTCTATCTACCTATTTAGATATGTTCTTACAGCCAGTAATCAAGAAAGAGGAATACATCCTTCATGATACAGGACAATTTTTAAGATCTATAGGGAGCATTGAGTGCACTAATGTCAGTTGGTTGTTTCAACCCCTTGACATCAAATCGCTATATACCAATATCCCCATGGATGATGGCGTCAATGCAGTACATGAAGTGTTGTGCCAGAATGCTGATTTGACTAATTCTCAGATAGCGTTCCTTTTACAACTTTTGGACATTGTCCTTACAAAAATTTTTTTTCGATTTGGAGAGGAGATGTACCTCCAGATACAGGGGACCTCTATGGGGTCCCCTGTTGCTCCTAGTTATGCTAACCTCTACATGAGATTTTTTGAGAATAAATTCGTATTTTTGGCCCCATTATGCGAATACATTAAGTGTGGTTAGATATGTCGCGACGTCTTCATGCTGTGGACAGGATCTGAGGCACAGTTGGATGACTTCGTCGCATATCTAAACAGCGTCCAACCACTTATCCAGTTTACACTTACTAAAAATACTACTCACATATCATACCTAGATGTGTTGGTTGAAAAAAATGGAGGAGCGCTATATACTTCATTGTATTCTAAGGAGTCTGATCGTAACAATGTATTGTTGCGGTCCAGCCAACATGCACCACAAACGTTTAGAGGCATAGTTAAAGGTCAACTTATGAGGGCGCGACGTATATGCTCGGATGAGACAAGATATCAAGATAGTGCCAAATATTCTTGCTAAGTTTAAAGATCGAGGATATGACCAAGAGGAGCTTAAACAAAATCGCAATGGAAGTAGCAGCCCTCCCTAGAGAGAATTTTTCGATAAGCAATCGTAACAAAAAAAGAAATTGAATCGGTGTTTATACAGGTCAACATATGTTTGGCATTCTGGTATGATTAGACAGGTTTATACTCAAATTATTGGAAAATCTTGCGGGCTGGGTGAGAAATTGGCCATTTATTTAGAGACACCCTATATGGGTATACCGTAAAAGGGAGAACCCTTGGGCAACAAAATTGTATCTTTGATCTAAAACAGCAAGACGATCGTAAAAAAATTCAAACTGTGCTTAGAAGCGTTAGAACCGGCACTTTTGCTTGTCTTAGGTGCCAGAACTGCGCTTCTATAATCAAGGGTGATTCCATTTGCCATCCAACAAAGGGATATGCCATTAAGATTAAAGGGTTTCTTACCTGCGACAGCAGTGGGGTGATCTATATGCTTAAATGTCCTTGTGGGTAATTATACGTTGGGACAGACAACAAGATCAGTCAAAATTAGGCCAATGGCATCGTTTTGCCATTCGTACATTTAATAAGCAAATAACATCTAAAGTGACAATCCTGAGGTTGGAGAGTAGAAAAGAAAAATAAGTATGGGCGAAACAACTGTAGCCAGACATTTTGCCTTAGCTAAACACGGTATTTCCCCAATTAAAGTGGTGTATTTTAGAGAGGGGTTTTGTGTGTAGATCAACCCAGCTATCTGTAAGATTACTAAAACGAGGGGGCATATTGGATTTCCCGGTTGGAAGCATTAGCACCAAAAGGGTTAAATGAGAATCTTAAATTTCGGGTTTTTCTCTGAACCTTCACTTTATTGTTCTCTGGTTTATATTTTGGTAGAAAGCCTTAAAAGGGTTAATCACCGTGACCCACACCCAGTTCTCTGCTGTGTTTGTTTGTTTTTGTGTCTTTGGTTTTAATGTGTATTTTTTATTGGACCAACCCCAGTGGGTCGATGTGCTTGAGGAAGGGGAGGAGCTATCCCCGAAACGTCCACGAGGTACTCAGTTCTGCTCGATTGCCGGCGTCTCTACGCTTCCTATGCCAGGAGCGGCGCCATGAACGGACTCTGAACGGCAGACTTGCCGCAACTCATTTGCTAAGTATTGCTTTAAAAATGAGTTTAAAATAGGGGCATACTGTCAACTACGGGTCAATGTCCATTTTTTAATGAAAGTATTAAAAAGGGTTGTTTTTTTAATGCACTGGCTCGATTCGCATTACATTTAAGTGTGTGTACATTATCTCTGTGTTATCTGCTCACTGACTAGACAGTTCTTATACAGGCCTCAGTAATGTGATTTTGAATAGGCATTTAAGACTTTATTCAAACTAGAAGAAAAATCTTACTGCATATATACAGTACAACTAAATAAAGTAAAGATAGAGAGATCCTGCACCAATATTAATTTAAATAAAATGTAGAAACTTTATACCAGTAAAGTTGCTGGGCAGCGTTTTTTGAATGAGAACCTATGCCAATGGGTAGATTCTTTGTTATAGCCACCTACAGTATCTCACAAAAGTGAGTACATCTGTCACATTTGTGTAACTTATGTATCAGGGACCGTTTACACAGCACAGGACAAATACCATTATATTGCACTCATTATAAAACAAGCTTGTTTTATCAGCGACTGGGGGGGGGAACCATAACAAGTGTGTGTCATTTGCACACTTGTTAAATAACAAGTGTGCAAATGACACACACTTGTTATGGTTTCCCCCCAGTCATTTAACCAGCGTTATTATTTTTTTTGTGTTCTTGGGGTACTCTCCCTAAAGTCCAGGGTGGGTGTACTTCTGTCTCATATATGCCTAATTTACATCTGGTTGTTCTGTAGTGTATTTAATACCAAAGGTTTAACTTAACCCCTTGATTGTGGGTTAATTTGCACTAAAATATAGGGTGTCTTTTTTATTTTGTCCCATATACAACTTATTTACATCAGGTTTTTCTGTAGGGTATTTCATACCAAAGGCTTAATTTAACTTCTTGATTGTACGGTAATTTGGACAAAAATACAGGGTGTCTTTACTTTTTTGTCCTCTATATGCCCAAATTTCATTCGTTTGTTCTGTACGGGGATTTCATACCAAAGGGTTAAATTTTAACCTCTTGAATTTTGGGGTAATTTAGAGTAAATACAGGGTGTGTGTTTTTCTGCCACATACACGCTTGAAATCCCCCAACTTCAAAACCCGGGGGGGTTTTTTTTAATTAATTTATTCATTTTTTGTGGAGAATTTTTGTGTCAAATTTCCAGTGTTTTGTATTGCAGCCCTACATAATCCAAACCAGCCACCCCGCTTTTGGGGATTGCTATCTGGGGCAAACAAAATTTTTTTTAAATTTATTGTGGTGATTTTTTAAATGTGAAAAGTAGTTTCCCCCCCCCCCCCCCCCAAAAGAGTAAAGGGGTGCATCAGAATTTTGCATTGCTCAATAATTTTTTGCCATTCCTTTGATCCTTCAGTGTCCACTTTCAATTGGGTCAATAATTCATCATTGTTTAAGCAAAAAAAAAACAGAGTTACCCAAAAAAAATAAAAAAAATGGAATACTTGCATGTTTCTGTTTTTTATCCACCCCTTTTTTTGGCTACCTACTCACTGACAATCCTGATCAAAAAAAAGGACCATGCCAACTACCCTACGGCTTCTCCAAAAAACACAATGGGTTGTTTTTTTCCCTTTTTCATTCCTTCTGACAGTTTAAAAAGAAAGGGAAAAACCAAAACACAGTGGCAAGTCATAGAGGGGTGAGGCTGGAAACAGCATTAGAAGACATAGGATAGCGAGATGAGAGAGTGGTCTTGGGCAGCACATGAATAGGCCACAGAGTGGAAAAAACAGATTGTGAAGTGGGCTGCAGATTTGGCCACAACGGGCACAAGTACACATGTGGGGGTGGGGGCTGCAAACGCAGCAGCATCAGGCCGGAGAGTGGAAAAAAAAATGTCAAATTTTTTGGGTTTAGAGGCCGTAGGTATATAATGAGAAGGTGCAGTAACAGCAACATCAACCCAGAGGTGACAGGTGACAACCCTGGAGATGACAGAAGCAGCTGGGGATCTAGTGTGAGGGGGAAAA
The DNA here is from genome assembly GCA_025379985.1 of Phyllomedusa bahiana. Classification (NCBI taxonomy): domain Eukaryota; kingdom Metazoa; phylum Chordata; class Amphibia; order Anura; family Hylidae; genus Phyllomedusa; species Phyllomedusa bahiana. The sequence goes on along the minus strand of JAODAL010041690.1, from coordinate 4,975 downwards.
GGCATCAAAGGGCTACATAGGGCCCCCATGAAGAGTGCGGAGGGGGGTGGCAAGCCAGTCCCTTGAAAAAGTGTGGGGGGTTGAAGGAGAGCGGGCAGCAGATGGTGACATCAACGGGGGGGCAGCATACAATAGAGCTGAGGCAGGTGCTGCTTGGTGTGTATCAAAATCACTAGGAGGTGAAAAAAAGTGCTCATCAACAACTCCAGACTCAGGTTGCTGCGATGGACTGGTACTGCTCCAAACCCCCCACCCCTCCACAGACCCTTGGAATGGTACTGAGCACTGATAAAACCCCCGGTCGCCCTGCAAAAGGAAGGACAATGGTGAGATACGGAGCGGCCAACTGATTTCATAGGATGACTCTATATCCCTTTATTTTGTCCTCCGTCTTGGCAGGTGTAAAAATGCCCCCATTGGTCCCGGTAACTAGGGCCAAGGGGTGGAGAGTCAGAAGTCATCCTTCGGGATGGGAAAATTTCCCAGCTGCACTAGCCAGGAAATCACATGCAGCGGGCCATCTCCCCAAGTGACCTGAGGGACTCCCTCCCTCCTTTCCCATGTATACACCCCGGTGTGCGGGGTATCCCCTCCTTCCTCATTCTAGGGCTGCCCCGCCCCTCTCCTGTCCCTAATAAAAAAGCCACTCATTTCGCCAGCACTGCTTGTGCTCCACTTTTTCCCCTCCTCCCCCTCCGTTCCCCCCACTAGATATTTGGCCGTGAGATGTGTCCCATGTCTCCAGCCCCCGACCAGACAGATTTTCAGCATTTTTCCCAAGACCAAGGGGAATGACTTTAATTCATCCCGTATTCGGGTTTGACTGACAATAACGCAGCCCCCCTCAAAGTCCCTGAGCAAACAAAAGTGTCCATATGACTGCTCCTGGCTGACATCAAAATTAACGGGGAGTCTCCTGTCCATTGGGGATCATCAAAAAAAGTTAATCCCCCTTACTCTTTTTCATCAATTTCCCCTTTCATCAGTTTATCCCTGTTCTCAATTTCCCCCTGTTCATTAATTTCTCCCTGTTCTAAATTATAGTTTCTCTGTTCTTTTTAGTCAATGGGGTGTTTTGGGGGTGTGGGAATGTCTAAATGCTTGCAAAGTTTCCGGCCAGTTCTCTGTTCAGTTCAGTTCAAGGGGGGTAGAGTCCACCCCTTTTAAAAGGGAGGGGCTGGTACCCCCAACTTGGGCAGGAGCACGGGCAGCTTTGCACTTTTGTGATGGCAAAACATACTGCTGTCCTTTTGGGAATCGTCTCGGTGAACGCCTGCTAGCACCAAAGAGTGTTGAGGAGCAGGAACATCTGGTAGATGGTGAAAAACAGCAGTTTGTCTTCGGCAGGGTGGTGGGGCCTTTTACGCCCGAAGTGGGGGGCATGCCCCTGGTGCTGCTGCTGTTTCTCAGCACAGGGTGGACCACCCATCTGAGCACGTTTTTCCCTTTTAGGGCCCCTGTATGGGGATGCTCTAATGTTGATGCGGGGTGTGGGGCCCCAAAGTTAGGTCCCGTTACAGCTTTACTTTGCCCCCAGATCTACATATAGCCATGTTCGCCTTCTCTGGTGTCTTGTCAAAAAATTGCAACACCGCCGAATAGGTGATTTTACCACCAATGCTCCGCACTGACTGACTGATACCGCCGCTGCCTGGTGACCCCCGTGCCCTATTTTTTTGGGACCCTAAGTGGGTGGGCTAAATCGTGGCTGTTTGGTCCAAACCTCAAATGCTGCCACCCTGTTGACCTCCCAGCCACATCACCGACTTGCGGGGTGCGCCACTGCCTGAAAGCAAGCTCCGTCTCTTTCCCAATGATAATGTGAAGCCCTTGCTTTCGGGCCAGGACAATGGGTATCGAAGGTAGGTGACGCCTAGGGTGCCCTTCATCCAGCAGAAATGGGGGCCCAAAAAGGCATGGTGGGCTGAATTTTCCATTTTGGGGGAATTATGCCCTTTTTTAACAGGGCACCAAATCCTTTTTCCCCGCCCATTTCTTCAACTGGGTCCCATGGCGATTGGTACATCGATTAAGGGTTTGCCTTCACCCCCCGTCCTCCTCAATGGTGACGCTGTACAAAGCCTGACTGCTCGCAACATAACCCCCCATGCCACTCACCTCATCACTATTTGCCTGCTTCAGCAGATGTTTTACCCACCTCATTGCTGCCCAAGTCCCCAAATAGTTGTCCCCCACTGTATAGTGGGGCCAGAGGGCACAGCACATAGTATTCTCTGGGTGTGGGGAAACGAACGGGACAGAGGTGGGTTGAAACAGGTGAGGGCCCCTCCCTTCTCCTGGGCCATGCCAAAAAAAGGTTTTTGTCTGACAAACCCCCCGACTCTTGGGTGGGATTGTAGATGTCATCTGGGAGAAAGGGATGGCCTAATCAATCTTCAGAAGGTTGGCTTGGTGGTCAACACACGGCTGCTAGATGACACCGAAAGCTGTGGCCTCAAGGGGTGACCCCTGCTGTGACGTCCCCCTTACTGTGCTGTTACCTGAGCCAGCTCCAGGAACCTACTATTGTGTTCTTTGACGATTGTATATCTTTGGGTTCTTTAAGCTTCGCAGACGTTAACTTGTCAGGCTGCATTCCCCCGTCAGTAATTTGGTCAGTTTTTTCCCCTAAAAGAGCCCGGAATTGAAAGTGAAACAGAACACACGCAATTGTAACCGCACAAAGCTACAGTTTTTTGGTTGCTCAATTCTTTTGGGGCAATTTACATCCAGGGGTTAATTAAGCGTTTTTTGCGGTGTGCTGACCCCCAAAAAACCATCATTTTTTAACGCCAAAAAAAATACATTTTTCCGTAGCAAATTACAAGCGAAGGGTTTAAATTTCAATTTTTCTCTTGTTGTGTGGGGTAGAAAAACACCAATTTTAACACGCACAAAGCACTAGTTGTGGTGCTCAATTCTTTTGGGGCAATTTTTCTCCAAGTTAATTAAGCTTGTTTGCTTGTGTGTGCCCCAAAAAACCGTCTTTTTTTAAAGCCCAAAAAATTACATTTTTTCCCGTAGCATAATTGACAAGCGAAGGTTTTAAATTTCAATTTTTTCTCTTTTTGTTGGCGTAGAAAACCGCAATTGTAACACGCTAAAAGCTACGTTTGTGGTGGCCCATTTGTTTGGCACAATTTACATCCAGGGGTTATTAAGGGTTTTTTTGTGGTGTGCTGACCCCAAGAAACCGTCATTTTCAACGCCAAAATATATACATTTTTCCTGTGCATAATTTACAACGAAAGGTTAATTACAATTGTATCTTTGTTGTTGCGTGAAAAAACGCAATTGAACCGCACAAAGCAATAGTTTGTGGTTGCTCAATTCTTTTAAAGCAATTTTACATCCAGGGTTAATTAAACGTTGTTCTGCAGTTTACTCATAAAAGAAACTTTAATTTTTCACCCCCCCAGAAGAAATTCAGTAGCATAATTTATATCCCCAAGGTTAATTAAGCCTGTTTGTGCTTTTTTATTCATAAAATACACAATTTTTTTAAAAGGGACAACAAGTCAATTTTTTCCTGCCCATTTTGGAGCGCAATTTATATAAGGTTTCCCAACTTTTTATGGGGTTCATTTGGCACAAATCAGGGGTTGTGGTTTATCATATACAATATCTTCCTCAATCAGGTCTGTACTTTTACAAAAAACAATATGTAGACAGAGAGGTTGCAGGCTCTTACCTGCGATGGCAGAGGCACAAACATTCCTGGAGCAGGTCGCAGCACAGCAAGTGGACGTCGCAGCAGGGGTCACTCGGTGAGGCCACAACTGCCGCTGTCATCTAGCGGTCGTGTACTGACTAGCAACCCAATGGTTCTTGATTGGTTGACTAGGTCATCCACTTCCTCCCAGATGACATCTGACAACCCCAGTCAAGAGTCGGTGGGAACGTCAGACACAACCCTTAGATGGCATGGCCTGGGAGCGGGTCAGCGGCCCTCACCTGTCCTCAACCCGCCTCTGTTCCATCCGGTTCCCTCAGCCAGAGATCTACTATGTGGTCTGGGCTCAGCGCCACATATATGCGAGGATTAACAAATTGAGGAGGGCAGTCAGCAGCTACTTGGCAGCGAAGAAATGGGGCAATATCCCCTGCTACTTGCAGTAGGCGACAAAGTATAGATGTTGAGAGTGGCATGGGAGGTCATGTTTTGAGGGGTCAGCCTCTGCATACCAAGACCGGTGATGAGGACAGCAGTGACGATGAAACACAAATAGATGATGATGTAGCCGACCGCACTTGGGAGCCAGGTGAGGCAAGGGCTTCATCATCGTCAGGAGCAGAGGGCGTCAGCTTGCGCGTCAGGCAGCGGAGCAGCCAGCAAGTGGGTCGTGTAGCCGTGAGTCAGCAGGATAGGAGCAGTGTGAGGTCGGGAGCCAAGCGGCCACGGGGTAAAAAACCCGCTTCCCAGGTCCAAGAAAGTAGCGGCACAGGGGCTCAGCGAGGCAGAGGCGGCAGTAGTCACTCAGTGCGGAACGTTGGCGGTAAAATCCGATATTCGGCCGTGTGGCAGTTCTTTGCTAAGACACCGGAGGAGCCGAATATGGGTATATGTAGAATCTGTAAGCAGAAAGTGAAGCGTGGCCAGGGAGCTAACGTTGGCACCACGGCCCTGCATCAACACATGTAGCGTCACCATCCGGTGGCCTGGGAGTAACGTGGCTCAGATGTGGTGGTCCATCCTGCCGCCGCAGCAACAGCAGTGGCAGTGGCAGTGGCACGCATGCCATTGCAGCCAGTCAAGGCTCCACCACGAGTGTTGAGCGATTACGTTGGCTATCGACATCGGGCGATAGTCGATAGTCGGCCACCATCGATAAGGTTTTTCGATAGTGAGCAGTCGATTATGAGCGATGATCATTAAAGTCTATGGGAGAGCAACAACACCTTCATTCTTATACCCAAACAGGGCTGGAGAAGCTGGAATTAACATCCACAACAGTTAAATGGATACGTGCTACAT